>JANTOP010028193.1:0-12098 GCA_027564815.1 Symmerus nobilis | reverse complement strand
CATCAGTGTTTATGAGTAATACTCATTGTACCTAAAGTTTAAATTTGTTGCTAATGTTTTGCACAACACTGTAGGTAGAAGTAAATTTCGAATATTACATTTCTAAAACGTATTTTATATAAGAACTCGGGGAAATATCGAATAAAAACTATGTATGTATTCATCCTAATAATTCATAAAAATGGCCGTACATAATTCTTGAACAGTTTTACTAGACACTATTCTGTACAATATATCTGAATTATAAAATATTTCGAAATAGTTATTTTCGATCCTCTCGAATAACTTATTTACATATTTTTCCTCGTGTTATTACGCAAACTACTATAAAATAATGTTTTCACAACTCTTTGTTATGCTCAGTAAGTGCGGTTGTAGGGTGAGCTCAATTTATTGTGTGTGCTTCGTAGAGTGAACGTTCACTCACTTCAAAATAATTGATGCTCAAATGAATAAACTTGAAAATATATTCATTTGATGCTCAATTGAGAGAGAATTTCCAGGCCTGGTTATGATAAAGTCAATAATAGACCAGCCAAATGGTAGTTTGAAGTGGAAAGTCCTGGTGTAAATGTTTCAGTGGCTTACTTTAAGTTTTTCGGGGTGATGAATACGAATCTGAAGTTGCCTTACAAAATTCTTTCGATAAGTATGAGAAATCATCAAAAAACAAATAAAAATCACAGGTTTTTTGGTTTCTGGCTTATAACTTGTTAAGTAAACTTCTATGGTGTTTATATGAAAATAAAGACGAGAAAGTGACCTACAATTCATGTTCTTATCATTTATTTTGTACGACATATGGGTTCCGTGCAAAGGACATTGAAAAACCCGAGGATGTAACTACTTATGGAATTCATGGTACATCTTGTTGTAATCCATTTGGAAATCATTTGGAATTCATGGAATTCATTTGGAAATCATTTGGAATTCATGGAATTCATTTGGAAATCAATTGGAAATCATTTGGAAATCATTTGGAATTCATTTGGAAATCATTTGGAATTCATGGAATTCATTTGAACATCATTTGGAATTCATGGTAGTAGTATTCAAGTAGTTACCCCTTGGAAAAACCGGTATATTTTTTATATAGGACTGACTACCTTTTGCGTAAAAGCTTTACAAGTTATAAGCCAAAAACCAAAAAAACCTGTGATTTTTAGTGGGTTTGATGATTTAATGATTCAAGTAAGCCACTAAAAAAAAATTACACCAGAACTTTTCACTTGAACTCTTTTTTAAACACCATTTGACTACACTATTATGAGAATTTAACTGCGAGGGACCCTCTTCTCTACCCTCGCTAAAGTAAAAAATTATCTCAGAAGTGCTACTTTGAGTGACAGTCTGCTACTAGTGCTAAGATGAGTGCAAGTGTTCATGAAGCTGTTACTACGCACATGTTCATGAAACTGAGGCTCTCAAAACAATCGATTTTGAAGTAATCATCGAAGAATTCTCTCTACATAAAGTACGATAGAGAAATATGGAATATTTTAAGCGATGGGGAGGTCCCGATGTTCAATTTCTCCCTCGGATCCACCAAGGGCTAAATCTGAGCCTGTTCTTATACATAAATTAGTTATTACTTTAAAACAAAATTCAAACTCTTGAAACTTTCGAAACTTTTAATAGTATCTTCAAATTCATTGGATATAATATAATAAAGATACAATTAAGACGATTTTTTGAAAATTCCATTAGATGTGAATAAAATATCATATCTCTCGCAATTCCGAAAAGCCTACCATACTTAACTTACAAAATAGAATCATATTATTTATTACGATAAAGCAAATCTTAAAAAAAACTTACTGTGTAACACTGAAGGTTTGAGTGGGTGAGATTCTCTTTTTAGATGTGACTTCATCGGTTGGTGCACTGGTAGAGCTTTCACTTGACGATGTATCCGATCCCTAAAAAAATACAACAAATTTATATAGTTAATTTCCAATACCGAAGTTCAATTAAGAAAATGTCATTATAATACATACATCATCTTCTGAATCAGATGTCTGAGATGTTGAACTGTCGTCAGCTTTGCTTATATTTTTAGTGTTTTTCTCATTATTTGTCAACGTTGACGATGATGGTGTCGGTGTCGGTGTAAGCAAAATTGGCGCCAATGCTTTTAAATTAACTGCAATAACATGAATGATTTAATCAGAAAATTGTCCTTACATTTGGAGAATACATTTGTTCTCTTTTTATTTCTGCCTTACTACTACTATTATATCAAGCAGCACGTTGAAAGTTCAGGATAATTTTACCTGGTGTAGTTTTTATCAATTTTCGATAAAAGACATGGGAAAATACGTAATTAATTCGTGTATAGAAATATTGAACAGAACACATCATATAGCCTTTATGTATTACATTTAAAAACGATTGACATTCTACCAGTACAAAACGTAACGGAATTTACACATCTTTTAGGGCAATCGAACCATTTTTGTTCATTAAAAGAATATAATCTCTTTCTCTTATGGAAATGGCGAACCAGAAAATGTACACCTTTTTAGAAAGCGGGCTGTTAATAAAGAACTCATGCATTACTCACATTCATAAATGTTCTCCCGTTTGTTTGGTATGGGAGAAATAAACCACACATCTTCAATAGGTCTTTATCTAGGGGCAGATTTTCATCTATATGGAAACTCTTTCATATAACATCAATTCATAATTCAGGGTCCAGGAATAATGTTGTGAACTACAGGGAAATACCACTCATCATTATATCACTACATATTCGATTGAATCTAACGATCCCAGGTAGTAAAAATTAATTAATATGAATCCATTTTCACTCCTGCCAAGTCGAGGGTCTTTCAGAGAAGCCACTTTGCCCCCAGCATCTTACACTTTGCTTCTAACGTTTCCATTAAGGATCGAACATTCACTTTATCAAAAGTCTTAGTTACTTTTTTTCAGTCTAGTATAATAGTAATAGTCAAATAATGTGGAAGAGCTGAGTTTAAAATAAATCAATCACTTTACATTAATTTACTATTTACTGGTCCGAGTAAAAAAATACATTTCCATCTTGTTGAAATAAAATGTTAGCATTTGCTTAATTCACCGATTGAATTGTATAGATATAGAGAATTAATAATGCGTATTTCCCGCCTATAGAAGAATTCTTAAATTATTTCCGTAAATCCTAGGTACCAACATTATTGCCAGAGATAAAAGATATTGTCAATTGTCAATTTAAGTCATACTTTTCGAACTAATTGAATTTTAAGTATCAACCACCATTCGAAGAAATTAATACGGCGACCAAAGGTGTGTGACTATCACTTGTAAAAATCGTCTGCTACAATTACAAATCATGCACATGCACTATTTATATGGCGCGAAAATTGTTAAGGAGAGTAGCGGTCTGCATCATTATTTTACGATCAAAAGAAAAACAACGAGAACCCACACAAACAACAATCTTTGACCATTTAACTTTTTTCGGTGTGCTATTTTTCGGCGGAAAGGTAGTTGACCCACCGTCATACTATTTTATTATTTACACATGATATACATCTACTGTTTGTTCCTCCAACCTTATTTTATTTTAAAGAAAAGTTGTTTCTTTTCCTCAGTTTTTGTTAGTGACCAGATTTATTATATACGTAGGATTTAAAAACGAATGTATAATATTGTATACACTTCTGCTGATAATAAACCACAGTTAATTTATCATTATGTATTATATATGCATATACACATATTACTTATATATATATACATATACTTACTAGTAACTAGCTATATAAAACAATAGTTTTCTAAGTATATTTGCTACGTTACTAAAAGGCCTCACACACTATGCGATTCCTCTTCAACAAATTGATCAATTTGCCAACTTGCCAGCCGATTGTAACGTGTGTGGGGTGGTTGGATCTACCTTTGATAAGTTGAATGTGCATACAATTCAAATTGGGTTTGTTGAAGAGAGATTGGTGTGTGTATGGCTATTATCGGCCAAGAATCGACCCATTTTTTTGCATTTACATAAAAATGGAATTGCTGCTAATCCCAGTCATAAGTCAACGATCTGAACAAGTGGTAATCGGAAGGAGCAATGTCTGGTGAATACAATGGGTGGGCGTAATACTTCAAATTTGAGCGTTTGTAAAATATGGCCAATTGTTCGCATGCTGCAAAATACTTTGCAGTGTTTCTCCTCGTATTCCGGTCGTTTTTCCTTGAATGCTCGGCTCAACCCCATTAGTCGGTAGCGCTCTCCCGCGATAGTTTCATAGCATAAGCAATTTCTTTTGAAGCATAACCAATCTTTGCATGTTGTTTCCGACAGAGCATGGTCACGGTAAAGCCGGCCACATCTCTTGATTTTTGATCGGCCATTGATGATCGTGACAAGCTGTCGTGATTGGTTTTAATGCCAGGCGTTCGCCACACAATGGCGATAACTAAATAGTAGCGGTGTTAGCATATCTATTTTGAAATCTAATCTAAAAAGAAATTTTTTTTTGGGAAGTTAGTTCTGTTAGTTTTGGCTTTTGACAGCTACTTTATTCACTGGCAATACTACATTATTGCGATCGAGTTTTAACATACCAATTAGGCGAGGCGTTTATATATTATATGGAGTGTAGAAATGCCTTGGCGTGTTGTTCCAATCGCAATCCAAAAACCCACTGCTACAGTGAAATATATGAAAGTAAAAAAAAAAAAAATAAGAAAAGAAAAAGGAATCGGTTTGGACTAAGGAATGGTTGCTAAAATGAAAAATATTTTCACATGTTTCATATTAACGGAATTAAAGCTTGAACCTGGTGAGATTAACCAATCTGAAGGGTACTACTGTAAGGGTATTGAAGGGTAAACATTTGACTTTTGTGTAGATGTTTAAGTCATCTTCTTTTATAGAGGTGTGTTGTACACTTTTTATTTGCATCTCTTTCTTTCTAATGTGAAATTTGAAAACATTGGAGTGAAGTGTACACCACACCTCTTTTTCGCACGTTCTATTTTTTTTTTAATTTCTGTCCTTGTATTTACTGGATTAACCGCGCCATTAGCAAGGACAATTTCTATTGGCCTCAATGAATTCCACTAAAAACCTTTTTATATCTATCTTCAGTTCAAACAATATTTCTAATAGCAAACACATGTTTAATTAACCCGAAAATTCTAGTTCTAGTAGTAATTTCCTTCTTACGTTATCAACATAATAAATTCCTAAATTTTGTATGGCACACGTTTTAACATTCAATATACATTCACTGGCATAGCGATTCTGTTTTTTGGTAACACAACAACGGTACAATATGATTATCTTTGCATTTACTTATTACATTTAATAACACATACACGTCCATAATCACGTTATTTGTGAATACGCAATGTACAAAAATATTTATTTTTACCTGCTAATTTAATTAATTTGTAATTCACACACCGATCGTAAAAGAAGTAATCGGGAAGGTGCAGTCAGAATTTAATCTCTTGCTGATATTATGATTTGAGTCGACGAAGGAAACAAAATCTCCATGTTTTTGGGAGAGATTCTTGTAATTCAATTGAATTTCAGATATAAAAGAATTATTATTATAAATGCAGGATAAAAATAAATGTTACCGTCGTCTAACCAAAAATAGTTCAGCACAATAGATGTTTACATGATTTTGTAAATTAATTATTATTTATTTTCTTATATTCTACGACCAATCCACGACTGTATAATGCAATTTAACAGTAAAACGTCGATTAATTAATCCTTGTACGATAAGCTGTAGGTGAGTGTACCTAATAGATAATATTAGGTTTGTCTGGGTCAATAATTATAACAAAACCAGCTGACATAGTAAAATTTCAGCAGAAAATAGTTTGCATGACAGTAAAATAAATAAATATGGTGGTATCGCAATATTTTGTGGGCGATTTTGGAACCGTACAAGTTAATTGAAAAGAACTATTCCTTATAACAAATCCTAGAAAATCCTGTGTTTGAAAATTTATCTTCAACAAGATTAGTTGGTTCTCATGCGTCACAATAACGAACACAAGATAGGATTTATTATTATAATTTTTATATATTAACTTTATTCATAATTCATGACGGTACTGAGTGGAATGAAAGTATATGGATAGAAAGTACCGACGGCCGGTAGTTACACTCTTTTTCATGTATCTTTTACCATGTCATGTGTTTTCTATGTGGGTTGGGTTCACAAAACTGTAAACAGGTACGTCGGACCAGCAGAGCCCAGTTTTTACACGCTATTTTAGTATTTTCAGCGAATAAAATAGCTGTCAAACGGCAAAACCAGCAGCTTTAAAGAAATTACTTCTGTTTACTTGATTTTGAAAGAAATTTTTTTTTCCATTTGCATATAAAATGTCAGTGTGCTCAAATAATAAACGGTGCAACTAAATTTTCATATAAACCGGTGAACGCATCTGGCCATATGTCAGAAAACACCGTCTCGAAATGCCGAATGGTTAAGACAACACGTTAAAAATAGACATAATAAACATTTACTCGCTCGTTTCGATCAATTATATTTCTTGGCAATAGTATACCAGAAAGGTATATAGGTCTAGTTATATCAAATGCGGCTTTTTTATACGAAAATAATATTAAAGTGAGAAATATGGCAAACTTTAATAAATTTACCAGTTTTAAACGCAAACGCAAATTTGAATATTAATGGGACGAACTCGTTCTATTAGGCAAATTGTCTAGGGTTCATTTTAGACAACCGTGTATTACGAAGAACTTCAAAAATTATTGATCCGCTAACTCTGTGGAATGTTAAAAGGGAAGAGGTCCTCAGTGTTGCCAGGTCGGAGTTAACAAATTACTTAAATGGCACCACAAAATTTCTTTAGATTTCTTTATAACCAATATTGCTTCCGAATGGCCTGTGTGTGAATGTAAAATGTACACAGTGCCCTAGGGTATTTTTGCCGTCCTTAGCCCACTTACCGTATACGACATTTTGAGTTTTTGCTATGTTATGAATTCTTATGATCTCAGGGTAAATATAATACCTTAATTATGCCATAAAAAATAAGTTAATTATTAAAAAGTAATTTAAAAATTAAAAATTCTACCGTATTTTTTACTGAAATTCTTACGAGTTTTGTCGTATCTGCAAAATGCGTATATGGTGTGCTAAGAACGGCAGAAATAGCCACATACCTTTTTAGCATGCAACCACATTAAATATTTTTCTTAAAGAATTTTGACTAAGAAAATTGCATATTAGAGTCGTGCATTTCACTATGTTCATTATGCAATTGCAAATCACACTAATAAAATCATTAATGTAGTTCTAAATTGTACATTCGATAAATTTTATAGTCATTTCATATTCATTTAAGTGATTAAAATGATGGGATATTTTATCAGTTGTGGAAACGCATCCAAGAATATTTGGAAGTCAAAATGATTGAGTATTTTAAAAAGTTATATTTACTCAAAGAAAGGTAATTTAAAAATCTCAATACATAAATATAGCGTCATTTCAGGGCTAGGAGTATGATCGGGTCGTGTCGAGTCGACTTGATAAAAACTCATACATATTTTATCTATACAGTTGATTAACAATGGGTTTTTAATCGACTCGACACGACACGAATCGATCATACTCCCAGCCCAGGTTTCGTGGATTCCTCGTCTCATCAAAATTGTCATCATCTGAAATTTTCGTGTAATCTGAAGGGCACGCATTTATTACACTTGCACTATCGAAATGCCACAAATCGAAAGAAATTGATAAATGGAAAAAACACTAGTTACAGTCGAATAAGATAATTTTTAGGGATAGGTAAACCCTGGGGTAAACCTTTCGGCGTTTCCAAATCTTTATAACAAGAAAAATAAAAAGGCTCGTAATGTGTACTCATAATTGAGAATTTCTAAAGCGTGATAAATAGGTAGTGTACCAATCAAACTCGACATCTCTTAATTTATCAGAATTTATCACTTGAAATGATGTTGAAGTAATTGCCAGCTTTAACCCTCTGATGATATACATGGCCTGGCAAGACCATATCGATTTTTATTTTAAATCGGTTTCGTGTTTCAAACAATACTTGGTCTGTGCAGACCATACAAATGTGTATGGATTTCTATGATTACCAGCATATTATCCTGCCCTAATTAGAACTTAATTGGAGTTTACATTTGATTATTTGGACAAGGGTAAGTATCTTATGCTTTACTTTGCGTTTAGTTGAAATGGTTCCAAGTGAAATGGCTGAAGACAAATTCGAATCGTTTGACGAAATGGATATGGTATTGCGTGCCTTAAACCATAAAACATGTGGCTTAACGATGACGGAAGCTGAGCGGAATCATATCCAACATTAGATGCGATGATGATGAGCCATTTGAGACCGAAGAAGAAGACGGCGCAGATTATGTTCCGGAAGAGGATGTAGCATCTGATACTGAATTAGAGAAAGCGAAGATGAAAAAGATCTCGAGGAAATATATGAACAAACTGTGGCCGCTATTAACGTAGGTCAAGCCATATATCTATGGTTGCCGCTGCCGATACCATACCTATTCCTAACCAAGCTCAATTCGTTGGATTTTACAGGCCCAGACGGAAAAATTTGGAACTGCATTCCGTTGCCATCTAGCAGGCCATCGTAACACGAGCTGGTCCGCACTTAGGAACGTTAAGGAATCCAATTTTGATTTTCAAAATGTTGATATTGTCGGAAATCGGCAGCGTAATTGTTAGAGAAACGAATCGACGGGCCAATAATGATTCATATCGTACTTGGAATATAGTCCATCCAACCGTGAAACGGCGTGTTTGGTACGCGGTAACGGAGAATGATATATACGCCTTTATCGGTGTTGTTCAGAGGAGTTTTCTTACAAAATTCCCAGCCAATGAAGGAGATGTGGTCCGCTTAAAATCACCCGATATATAAGGCAACGATATCATTGATCAGATTAACTATGGTAGACGACGGAATTCCTATCTTCACTGATGGATCTAAAACAAATGACGGTGTGGTAGCGGAGGTTTATTCGGAAACGCTGCAGATCCAAGAGTCCTATAGACTACCAGATGGCTGCAGTGTTTTCCAAGCGGAAATCCTTGCTATAAAGAAAGCGGCTGAACTGCTGAAAAGTAAAGAACTTTCTGACACCAGGATCACACTCTACGTTGATAGCCAAGCGGCAATTAAGGCCATGACCTCAAATACAGTGGGGTCTAGACTTGTTAATGACTGCCGACTTGCTATTACCGACACATTAAGCCCAGGAAAGTACTCATCTGCTTGATCCCTAGACACAAATCCCATTACAGTTAGTTATTAAGAATCTGAAGGACTCAGCCATTAATCTCGCCAACTCTGCATGGAAAACTATGGGCAACTTTGGCCTGAACTGAACATAAAACGCACCTCCTCTATGCTGAAGCTAAACAGATCGTCGATCAGAATATTGGTCGGCATCATTACCGGTCACTGTACCATTGGTATCACGGCTAACAGATACGGTGTTCTGACAAAAGATTTTTGCCGCAGCTGTAGGGATGAAGAGGGAGCAAAAAGTATAAAACACCTCTTCTGCGAATGTCCGACACTCCAGGAACGACGGCTCTCAACCATAGGGCATAAGTTCTGCAGTGAACTTGAGGACGTCGGGAAAGTGGACCCATTACTCGTTTTGATCTTTGCAAAAAGTTCCGGTTGGTTTGCCGACCAGTAATTTTTTCTCTGTTGCGCTTAAAAATTACGGTTGAACCGTGCACGCAGGAATTTGCAATGGACCTAATGGCCTCACGTGCGCGCAGCCTGCTCTAACCTAACCTAACCTACCTGGCGTGATGTTAACCAAGGAAGCCGTGTGGCTTTGAATATGATTGGCAAATATACAAATTCCAGCCGAACCGTTTACGCAAATGACTTCTTTTCAACAATTTCGTTGATTGAAATTTTGATCGATAAAAAGCCCGCGTTGGCATGCACGGTCGGCAAAACCAAGGCGTTCATTCTACCTGAAATGTTGGACCCAAAACGTGAATATAAATGTGAAGTGAATACAGTCAAGGCATTGAAACCCACTCAAATTTTGGATTATAATGAATTCAACGCAGGCGTGGACACGATAGACCAAATGGTCACTGGTTGCACCAGGTTTGGGTTTAACACTCAACATACTAAATACATCTCATTTACCCTTCCTAGGGCACATCTTAAGCACATTTGGCCATGTCTGGTCCTCCCTAACACTATATATACGTATGGTCTGGCTCCGCGCAGACCATGTACTTCAACATAGCACCTACCATGCTGCACTGTAACCCTCTAAATTCCCGCCCACCCTGAAAAGAATAGCTACAAAATAGATTATGTAGTTATATGCGTTAATAAGGATGACAACCTACCTGTACTCGCCGTTAAATAGTTCGATTTCTCTTTTGGTGGCGATGACGACCTGCCAACCGGTTTCGGGGTTTTTAGTGAAGTACCAACCGTACTCATACGAGTTAAATCGACAGACAATTTTCTGCTTTGAATCCGTTTCACTGAAACATCTATCGTTAAACGTCTGCCCATTATTAACTTATTTTCCAAGTGCCGTTTAGCACCAGCAGTCGTACCGCTAGACGGACCGCTAGAGGATTGATGTGACGGGCCATCTTCATTATTTCTAGTTGACCTTTTCGATATAATATCATTCTGTTGATTACATCTGTTGCCTTTTCCTCTATCGATGGTTTTGATAGTCGGTTTATTTGGATCCGTTAGCGGTGAATGTTTTAACAACGAAGATGGCTTCTTATGTGGCATTATTTTTTCAGCTAACGGTTTCATTTACATTTTTTAACATTTACCCACCATGAAGCAAATTTTTTCAAATATTTTGCTTCATTTTTTCTAATCACTTCAATTACGTAACAACATTTTCG
This sequence comes from Symmerus nobilis, assembly GCA_027564815.1. Taxonomy (NCBI): domain Eukaryota; kingdom Metazoa; phylum Arthropoda; class Insecta; order Diptera; family Mycetophilidae; genus Symmerus; species Symmerus nobilis. The sequence goes on along the minus strand of JANTOP010028193.1, from coordinate 1,194 downwards.
AAATAGATTCTTCGATCTATCGAAATGGACGCGTAATAAAATCTGTTTTTTTTCTTGTGTAATTATCAATTCAGAAAACCTGTAATTTGAAGTAAAACTTTTAATGCATTCAATTTGAATAAAATGACGTCCGCATAAATTAAAAATGAAGATACACAATTTTTCAATGTTCCTCGATTAAATCCTCTGGAGGCGTTTCCAGCAAAAACTCCCCATTTTAAATGACCACTTTTATTCAGGTGACTATTTTATTGAAAAACTTGAAATGTTCAATCAAATTCAAGGTGTCTCTGTTCAAGTTGTTCTGGCTAGCAAAACACGAAAAATCATACACGAAAAACACAGGCACGGAACGGAGTCACAAAGAATTATTAAATTGCCCTTATTTGGAGAATATTTCCATTTATTTCGCGATTGATTGCATTTGGAAAACAAAATTTATTTCTCAATATCCCACAACGAAATTTTAATTGCAATTTAATGGGAAATTGATTATTTGTGTAGAAAAATTACAAAATAAAATTGAGGCCAAAGTTGGTATGTTTACAAAACAGACTCGTGTGCTGCGTGCACTTATCGCGCCACATAAAATTAGATCATGTACGGTACGTTACATTTTTTTTCAATACAAATTTTTCAAAATGGCGCGACTCGAACCATAAAAATTCCTTGCGATTATCCATTCTTTTATTACCGAAAAAAGTGGAATTCTGTAGGGAAACTGACTTCCCTTGATTGTAAACGATTCCGGGTGTTTTAAACTTAATGCTATTATATACAAATCATTAAAATTTGTTCACTTAATACTAATAATTTAAATTAATATTTTAGGTAAACTTTTAGTTATGACACCATTTATTTTGTAATACACGGCTACCAAAGGGTTACCAATTGCCACCAATTGGCAGCGTTTTTTTATTGCAGAATGACAGCCGATATATACATATTGCCTGCTTATTTTCTCGGTTGCATGAGGATGTTGCACATTGTCTTCTTCATTTCTTGGTGACATGCCGAATGAGCCGCTTAAAATTTTTGGTGGCTCGAGCGGCGCCTTAAATGTATAGGCAGATGTCATTCATTATTAAAGGTGTATAGGTGAATTTCGTTGATTATTACTAGAGACCGGAATTAATTGTAATTACATATTTTTATTCGTTCAATTTATCGTAATTATGGAAGTGGATAAATTCG
>JANTOP010028182.1:0-12098 GCA_027564815.1 Symmerus nobilis | reverse complement strand
GACTCGGACTCGACTCGGACTCGGCGAGTCTTCAAAAATTTGGACTCGGACTCGCCGAGTCCTGAAAACCCGAGTTTCCAGAAACCCTAGGTGCAAGTTATCTCCCATATGTTAATCTGACGCGCTGGAGTAAATCCCAAATTTCCCGTTTGGACGCTCCTACTATTGTTAACTAACTAAGAAATACTATTATATACGATTATAACTATTATATCGGGATAATATGAAAATTTCCAATAAAGTATTTATTTTCATATTAAAAGTTTTCAACACACTAATTTGAAACATTTTTCTAGAAATTTCCCTACCAAATTTAAAACCTAACCCACAAATACATGATTATTAAATGATTCGTATTAAATGGTTCGTAATTTAGTCTTAAAATGTGTCGATATTGAAAACATCCTTTCGGTTGCAGTTGAAGTTGGTTTTATTGTACGTAAAGCATAAGCCAAATATTTAAAATATTTGTTCGTTTTTTGGAGTAAGACAGTAATGAAAAATCTTTTTTTTAAACCAACTTCAATTTCAATATTTTCAGTTGTGCTATTAAATTGCATTCTGAAGTTCATTGTGCAACAATCTCTTGGCCCTCCCGGAACAATTAAAGGTGGATGCGTATTTGAATGAATTTCTTCCATTATTTTAATATTGCTAAATTTATGGCATCACTTTTAGTTAAATATTCAAAATGCTTATGGGATCGAGGAATATTTCCCGCTTTGGAAAATAACAACCAGCTTAGGATGCTCTTATCTCGACGTTCGTTTAATCGTTTTTGTAATTAGACTAATAAGGTACGGGTAGTGTCTGACCCGTCTGACCCAATTTCTTGCATTTGTTCAAATAAAAATGTGTAACACAAGTTTGGCAGTTAAAAGCGTGGCTACATTTTTATTTAATTCTTTTATAGATCAGAAATTGTTTGCAGGCCTAATTCCTCCAAAGATTAACGCAGTCGTAAATTTAGAAAACTATCTCACCATAATAATAATGGGATTCCAACTGGTATTTATATCCAAATATAAATGTTATAAATTTGAATTTTTAACTGAAGATGTCTTGAACAGTCTTAAAGTTTTCCTTTTCAAATTACAATATGATTTTCCTTCAAAAATTAGTAACATACATATGATTCTCTAGTTATTGTAATTCATAATGCAAACTAACGAAAAATTAGGAATAAATGTTCAACTCTTGTTTTTGTATGTGTGCAATTCGAAATCCGATAAATCGAGAACCTCCATCAGATCAATCGGAATCAAAATCAACAATCTAACAAAATTTAAGAAGAAAGTACGTACTTTTATATTTTATGCAAATTGCGGGGAATACATGGTATTATGTAAAATATGTATTTTAATTACAACGACATTTTATCATTTTAATAACTTCAATAAGAGATGTTTAATTTAAATTATAATCTTTGTGTAGACTTCTCTTATTTCAACAAGAAATATTTATTTATTGAATGTGACAAATCATTCTATTTGAGATAAGAGATGGAATAACGAGGCGGGATATTGGAAAGTATTTATAAATTTTTGACTTTTAATTTTCATTGGCATTCTTTGTAATTGTATTGTTATTATAGGACAACTTTCTCTAATTCTATTCTTAAATGTTGTTAATAGCAGCGATAACGATTGTCACGATAGAAAATTTCACGGTAGAACGGACACGATTGCAAACAAAAAAATTGAAATTAAATTTTAGTTGTGTAATTAAAAAATGGTTAAATTAATTACAGTTCTAGCAATGCAATGAATTATAATTTATTTTAGTTAACGCTTTATTGGAGAATTTCTCTTAATAATTTTCATCACAGTAGCTTAATGAGTAGTTTACTTCTTTCAGAATAAGACTGTAATATTTCATGTTTTGTTGAACGAAATGTTTGTTTTTGTCATGGAGGTATTATACAATATATGGAGACGGCATAACAAACCAAAAATGTATCATTTTGCGCTTACTATGACGGATGTTGAGAAGCATAGCCTTAGAAAATGTATTAACAGTTACATGAAAAATTTATTACTGCGCTACTGAACAAATGTCTCTCGTTTATTGTTTTTTTTTCAAACCGGTTTTTAATTGTTATTTTGAGTAAATAGAGGGTGGGAGACAAGGCCAGGTATATTATTATATAATTTTTCTATACACATAATTTGTTTGTAATTGATATGAAACGGCCGGGGTCTGGTTTTTGTTGAGAACTCACCCAAAAAGCGAGCAAGAATGAGCGAACGTTCGTTTAAATACAATATTTTCTCAGCTATCTTAATTTACTAGGACGAAAATGTATTGCAGGTAGTTAATAAAAATATAAACATCTTCAATGCGGCTCTAGACTGGCTCTATTAAAAGATGATAGACATTGACTATAGAATAGAACCATGGTTGGATGGCATTTAGAAAAAGAAAATTTAATACAATATGTACGGTAATTATAATGGTTGGTAAATTGCGTACTAAATTCTATGCATTTTAATGCATTTGTATCTATATAGGGCAAGCATGTCATGTCGGTTCCTGAGCCAAATATTCAAGTTTATATCGGTACGGGGACTACGTAATATACAATATATAGATTATTTCTTTCCTGATATTTGGTATCAATTTTTAATAAAATATCAGTTTGCACCAGTTTGACAAATATTGCCGCCGCGGTGTGAACTAGGAGAAAATATATTTGCTGTGAATGCGGCAAATATCGTTGCTGTGTGTTTGCTATGGCTTAGAGCTAACAACTTTTCGGTAATATTTGGCGCCTTGTGAATGATCGAGCAAGGAGCTTTGCCAATAGATCAAACCGAACAAATATTTCCTAAACTAATTTGGACAAATATTTGTTACATGTGTATGTGTACTTAGCTTTATTACAAGTATTTTTAACGTACGTTTATTAATTTAATATTATTATTTAAAGTTAAACGATAAAATTAGATAACTTTCACTATACGTTTTCGAAGAGCGAATCTATATTTGTAATCAACATCTAATTTCATAATAATAATTTGATAATTTCATTCTAATAATAAAAATAATTGCCATTTTCCTCTTGACGACTATATCCCGGATTTGTAAGTGGCGTATGATTTCCGCTACAGATTAATTTCACACTATGCGGTGAAATTTTCTCTTTCAATCCACCTAAAAAAACAAAAAATTACCTAGTTTCTTCTGCCTCGATTTCTTGAAAGATAAAAGTATAAGTAGTTTAGTTACCAATATACAATGGATGCTCCATTTTAAATTCCCGTTCTGGCGTCAAATCTCTTCGATTCCGTAACCGTCGAAATGTTGGTTCGCCAACTGTTTCTTTTTGTAGGTAAATGTCTACCTTCTCGGGAAATTGTTCTTTGCCATGAACATAATTTGAGGATAGCAGAAAGTCTAACGAATCCGTAGCAATTTTTGGATAACGTTTAAACGGTGCAAACCTTCGTGCCGAATTTAATGTTTGGTGTAGATATAATCGTTCAAACGGTCCGATTCCATCAAACCAATAGTGATTTTTTTCAATTTTATGTTTAGGTGCGGGTAGCGGCTTCACAAAAATGCCTTCGCCATCAATAAATGGATGATATTCTAAATTTCGAGCGGATTTTATTTTTGGATTGGGCATTCTCTTTACAATATAAATTTCTATACAATTTTGACACAGCGACGAAATCTATCTTTATTTAATTACGTATAATAATAACAAATTTATATTTGTTTAATCAATAAATTTCTAATAATTGATTACTTATTTTCTTCCTATTCTTAGTTAGACGTATACACATTTACATGGATACCTACAAGTTGAACCCAAAGTACAATTTCGAGTTTGCTTTACATGTTTTATTTTCAAATTTGAATTATTTTTTAAGACTGCTAATAACGTGAGAATATTCTCTTCTTGCCCACGCTCGGCCAGAATTTTTGAAATTCTATTTTTAATACCTATCGCTTATGTAGCAAAGTTTGCATGTGGAATATATCGGTTAATAACCAGACAGCACTAAGTCAGTTTTTTTCCAATTTTGAGTTATTGATGGGAAAGTGTAGCATAAATGAATCAACTTTATGCTATTCAAGTCTCATATTCATACCAGAATTGTTGTTCTTCTAACAATTTAATTCATATACCTAGAGAGTGGAACAGGTATTAAAATATACTTTGACGCGCCTGATTATAACTGCACTCAGAATGCATAGGCAACTCTCGATTCTTGCTCGCCAGCTTTAATATAGGAAATCAATTACATTCCAAGTAGGTAAAAATGTAATTCTATATGCAGATTAAAATTGACGTAAAGAGAAGATTTAATTTGTTTTTAGTACAATTGAATATTATTAAACTTTGAAGGTCACTAATTAACTGAATTAAGTTCTTAAAAGATCAAGGTCAATTGGGCGTATTGTGATTAATTAAAACTTGATTCCAAAATCGGTTAAATGCTAGTTACACCTTACATAAAAATCGTACAATTCTACAAGGATATGGCTAACTACCTAGCGGTATGATATTAGATTAAATTTAAAAATTTGATTATATATAACTATGGTGTGCTGCGAAGCCGATAACAGATTATGCCATAAATATGAAGAACTAATGACCCCACCAGGGGGAAGGTATAAGATCATGATTCACATTTGCTTCATAGTTCCTTTCCTCTATAACTTTATTTGCTTCCTTATTTTAATTGTGAAAATCTAAAAATATATTTGGCATAGATAAGATTTAATATGATGTTATAAAAGTATTTAAGTATTTTATGATTTCCCATTTAAAATTGGTTGTCGGAAAAATGAGTTTTCGAACAAAATTGTCTTTAAGCAAACGGGGCTTAGAGAAATTATATTATAGTGATTCACCAGAAATTTCATATACTTTGTAATAATTTTCATATGTTTGCAGGAAAATCAGAACAATGGAAATATTGAAAATGGCGATCTACTATTTTTAATTAAGAATCGTAAACGTGCAACTCGAGCTGGTCATGCATACGCTTGCCTAACGGCTGTCACGTTAATTGTTGTTTGTTTAGGTTTTATTGGCAGTCTTGCCATATACCACTCATATGCCCGGGCCAAATTGCAAAATATGCGATATCATGGTTTCTGCGGAGTACAGTACGATACGGATATGATTGATTATGATGCATTGAAATATTTAAATCAACAATTGGAACAAGAGCAGGAATATACTTTAGAATCTGAAAAGGAAATTGAAGCACTCGAGTAATATTTAAATTTAACGCTTAAAATTTTAATTTTCTCTTAAATGGACTTGACTCTTTGACTTTGATACAGGCGCTTCAGACAAATGCTCGATCCTGAAAGATTCTTCAAGGAGGAAGTTGAAATGGAAAGCACGGCAGATGAAAGTTATACCAAGATTACTGTACCACAATATCGTGATGGCCAATCGGGAAGATTTATTCACGATTTCTATAAAAATGAATCAGCCATAGTTGATACAGACCATAGTCGTTGTTTCGTTATGCCACTCGATAGGGAGCGCATTTTGGAACCTCATTCCTTCATGGATATCATAACTAATATTAGGAATGGAATATACGATATTGACACTGAGAATGTGCGTAGTACCATGCGTATAATATTACCTGCACTTAATGGCACCGAATTGAATGATATATCAGGAAGAATTTTAGAAACTTGTAAAGATATGAAGATTTATCGATTAGAGAAATTACAAACAGGAGGTAATTTGAATTCAATTATTTGGTGACATGAAAATATTTAATAGTATTAATTTATTGTATTTTATTTTTAGTCTACAAACGAAGTGTAGACGCGGTAAATCGTCATGGCCGATTTGCCGAATTTGGCGGTAAGAATATCGTCGAAACCGATATTGTAAATATGTCAGAATTGGAAGAATATGAGAATAATAATAATTAATTATTCGCTCCATCTATTTTGATATCCAGAAAAATATACATGGATATTTTATTTTTATAGGCTTTAAGCATACACTTTATACCGTAAAACAAGGTTACTTTGCACCAGTTAAAAGAAAATATGTTCGAAATTGTTATCACCAACCGATCGACTTTTAAATCGATAGTTGATTACCGGTGCGATATGCCACCTAAGCTTTAATATAGTAAAGTGGATAATCAATGATAATTAATGAATGAAATTACTCTGACCTTAACGTAACTGGTTTCATTGTTTCCGAGATATTGTAAACTGAAATAATTGATTTCCAACTGATAAATGAACACCTGCTATAGGATTCCGACCACGTTTTCTACAATTTTTAATTCTGCAAAAATAACATTCCAGTCATCAAACTCTATTACCGACCGTAACAACTTTATTCCACATAAAATTAAATTATTTTTATTTTCTCATCAAAATGGGACAAATTTTTTGAACTTTTATATTACATTTTCTATTAATGGTCTAAAATATTGAAAGGAATTAAATATTAACAAAACTATTATTTTAATTTGGTCTTTAAAGAAAAAGAAATAAAAAGTATTGTAGGAAATTTAAAACTAGTTAGTTTTAGAGAAATTTAAAATATTTACATTAGTTATTTTGCTGTATTATATTCTATAATTTTACCCGATACCCGTATAGAAGTTTTGAGACTTGTAAAATGTTTTTACTGCCTTATCAACTGATTTTCTGCTGACTAAAAATTTCAGAAAACAATAGAATAGAATATATTGCATAAAACTTGATCGGAATCCAGTATCTGTACACATTGGTCTATAAAATTGTCTATGAAATTATGTACTATTATAATATTTAATGAACATTTGAAATTCGCGTGGGTTTCATAGAAAGTGACTGTACGTCTAACATTGCAAAACATATACACGGTAACAAGGTGATTTCGAGTGCATAAAATATCAAATTGGTCTATAATATAATAAAATAAGCTATATAATAGGCTATAAGATTACCTTGCATCTCCTGTGCATTTTTAAACGTCTTTTAATCCCTAATTGACTTATTTCCTTAAATACTAAATAATACATTCATATTCCGGATATTAAATTATTGAATTTAACATTAAAAAAATTAAGAAAAGTTTTCCTATGAATGTTGCAATGAAGCCCTGTTTTCGGTATATATATTTTTAAAATGATTCTATTATTGATTATCATAAAATAATTATTTGAGAATGTTAAGATTTTGTAATGTCCTAAGCTATCCATTCCAATAAAAGTATGTTCTTTAGTTAAATTAATTATCGGAAGTGAATTTTTAGAAGGAATATCAAGGAAAGAAAAAGGTTAATCTTATATTTTGTAAAATTGGAGACCTACCAACATAGGAAATTAATCATAATTTATGAAAGTAGTAGGAAATTAATAATTTGTATTTTGTACAGTTTTCACTAGTACTTTTCTTCACTTAACAGTTGGTTCTTAATCTTGTCTTATCAATAATTCTTCTTAATCTTATCAATAATTAGACTCGATTTTATTTAAATTCTATGTTTTTTTACCATGATTTTAGCAGTGTCCAGTTTAGATAATGGTTCGTGCTGTTCAAGTAAATATCCTTATTCTGTCAGAAATTAGTCAATGCATCATTATTCTGTTGGAAATTAAAACCTTTCAAATTAATACTTTTTATTAGCGTTATATTTTTATCAGTGACTAATCCCATTACTGATTAAAATTAAAAGTGAATGCAAGTTAATGTGCATATGATAACTAATAATAAAATGTCCTATTCTATAAATAGAAAGATATACAAAAAAAATTTATTACTTTCAAAATACACAATTTAATTAGCTTGGTGTACAGAATTTAAGCATATTTCAATTATAAAAATTATCAAATTACTTTTTTTTTTTTGGAAAAATATGTAACAAAAAATATGTGCATTACATGCAAATATAATATCTCTTGTTTTTTATTGAATAATTATTTTTTTAGAAATATTAGAAATTTAATATGTTTGAGTGTATTTCGTTTGACTCGAAATTCAAGTAAAAATTCTATCTAAATCTAAATATATTTTTTTTTTTGAATAAATAATTAAAAAAGTATTATCCGTGTATGATTTTCAAAAATAATATAATACCACATATACAAAGGGTACTATTTAAATTTTACAACGTAGGTTGATTGAAGGTAAATCTCAATAATTTTTTCTTAGAATTTTGCTTAAGGGGGCTCCCCCGGAATTGAATGTACATGAGAAAACTACCCAACTTAATTTTCAGCGATATAATAGAACGATTGAGAAGTGTATAGGGGTTTGGCTCTGTAGTTTAATTGCATAAAACACCTTGCCGGACACGGGGAAATTGCGAGTAAAAGTCTCGCCGGACCCAAAAAGATACTCCTATATTTTTCTCAATGGGGACGACAGATTACTGAAAATTAATAACACAATAAGTTTTGAAATATTTTTCCATGCCCAGTAATTCATCCATTTAATTTAAATAAAATGGGTGTTTACTTTACCAATAGTTCTATTAAAAACCTTTCATAAACAGATTATATATTATGTTGGAGTAAAGAAATTTAGGTAGATTTTCTATTTTGCTTGAATTTTTTTTTCTCAGCCTCCAATAGTTTTTAAGCCAAACCCCCGTGTTAAAGTGTTAAAATTACCCCGCTAATATTTTTCCTGGGAAGTCCTAAACTTAAAGTATAAGGGGATTTTATTAGGACCGCAATAACAATTAAACTGCCTGTTCAGTATTGTTTTTAAAATATACTTGGACTAACTAATTCTATGTTATAATTTTGAACTACTACCAGAAAAATTTGAAATAAAATTTTGATTTGTATAGTAATGTATCTTGGTTACCAGACTTATTTTTTTATAATTAACAATAAAACACCCAACGATATCCGACAAGAAAAATATTTATAAATTGAATGATTTAGGATGGCTGGAAGTATTTCAGAGATTCAAGTTCGTATCGCAAAATGTAGATAGGGATCTATCATTATTTCAAGTAAACATTTCTACTTAATATGTCTATTTTTTTTAAAAGAGCCTTCTAGACAAACCAATTAAATACAACAGAAATTTTAAAATTAACAACATAATATAATAGATTTATGTATGACCCATTATAGAATACCAATTTAATTTTAAGACGTTGCCCAGACCATCGAATTTCTAAAAACTACCCATGAAATTCCACAAATAAAATCTTTGTGCAACATGCAATACACCATATATACATTAATTTTCGAGATCAACAAACCTTTAATACGAACTGTAGAACAAAATTCAATTCAAAAATCGTGTCCTATTAATTTAAAATCCTTAGTTTTTCTAAACTAAATTTTGAATATAAAGGGTTAGAGAAAAAATATTGGGTCTTTTTCTTGATAGATGACTTTACGATCACATAACTTCGTAACCATCCATCGCATCAGGTGCGATACTTATGTGCGTTTTAAAGGTGACACTTCAAGCTACAATTTCGCAGTAAGTTTTATTTAATTTGCATTGTTACAACAAAAGTTATTGCGTCTTAAAGATGAGTGTAATTTCTGAAAAAATTCGTTATAGTTTACAAAATCACTACGATCAAGGTGACAATGCATCGCAGGCTCGTGAAAAAATTTGTCGTGTTTGCGGACAAGATACTTTATTAAAAGCAACAGTCAAGAGATGGTTCGCTCACTTTCGTTCTGGAAATTTTGATGTCAAAGATGCATCTCGGTCTGGTCGACCAATCACCGATGTCGATGTCGGTCGATGAAATCTTGGAAATGAATAAGCAAAACCGGCATATAAGCACTTTCGACATTGCTAAAGAGCCAAATATTGATCACAAAACAGTTTCAAACCATTTGCATAAGGCTGGATACAAAAAGAAGCTCGATATTTGGGTGCCACATGAATTGACTCAAAAAAATGTATTGGACAGAGTTTCCATCTGCGATTTACTGCTGAAACGCAACGAAATCGAACCATTTTTAAAGCGATTAATTACGGGCGATGAAAAATGGATAAAATACGACAACGTCGTGCGAAAAAAGATCGTGGTCGAAACGTGGTGAAGCTTCCCAAACGGTTCCAAAGCCAGGATTGACACCAAGAAAAGTATTGTTGAGTATTTGGTGGGATTGGAAGGGAGTCGTTTATTATGAAGTGCTTAATTCCAATCTCTACTGTCAACAACTAACCAGATTACAGTAAGCAATTAAAAAAAAAGCATTCAGAATTGATCAATAGAAAATGTGTTGTTTCATCATGACAACGCCAGACCACATACATCTTTGATGAACAGGCAATACTTGGAGGAGCTTGGTTGGGAAGTGCTGATGTACCCACCGTATAGTCCAGACCTTGCACGATCAGACTACTACTTGTTCCGGTCCATGCAGAATCATCTTAACGGTTTCACGTTGAATTCAAAAGATGTCTGTGAAAATGAGTTGTCCCGCTTTTTCGCCTTTAAACCACAGAAGTTCTACTCTGATGACATTATGGTTTTACTGGAAAAATGACAAAAGGTTATCGATCAAAATTGTACATATTTGGTTTAATAAAGTTCATTTGAAATAAAAAAATGTTTCGTTTGAATTTCGACAATAAAAGGCTCAATATTTTTTCCCTAACCCAATATATGCTAAGAGAAGTACTATTCCGTATGATGTACCATGGTACAATTATCGAATTTGAGACATTATGATACTTAAAAATGGAGATTAAATAATGTACCATGGGTACACTATTGGGGATTATATACGTAGGGTAGTGTAACTATGGTACACTAATCGGAATAAACTTTCCGTATAGTATACCAGTGGTATACTATTTTGACCGGTACATTATTCGGAATAGTACGGTACTACACAAATTACATAGCCATAAATTAAAACCTAAAATATTAGAACATTATCAATACCGGATAATATAGGGAATCAAAGTACATTCCGTTTTGTTGATCTATTTATAACTTAGTTATGGTACCAGAAAAATGAAAATGGATATGTATGAATACATGTATGCATAATTTTGTATATTTATATATTTATTTTATAACAATATCAATGGCATTTACAATTTTATTTTTTAGTATTTCAATATATAATTTATACTCTTAACAAAGAATATTTTTTATTTCCAATTTTATTTGTTAAATATTTTAGGTGCTTCTGAAGCATTGATATAAAAAAGAAGGATAATATTCATGTATCACGTTTTAAAGAATTTACAACATTTTAGACATGACTTTACTTATCTTTCTTTTCATTTTCCATATTTGTTCATTCTTTTTATTTTAAATATGTATAAAAGAAAGGACACTATTACTCCCTAGAAGATATAAAAAAATACACATTTAGGAAATTATCTGTTTTGTTTTCTATTTTAAAAATTTGTATTCATTATAGAGATTTTTCTTAAACGGTTGATTGATGGCCGCCGGGGCCACTTCCACTTGACGACCCCGTCCCATCAGGTGCAGCAGACTTTGTTGATTCCATCAACTTTTCATATAATTCTTCACGTCTTTGTTGTATGGACAATAGTTCATCACTTAGATCGCTACATACGCGTAATAGTAAGGCATTCTGTTCCTTCAGATGACGCATTACTTCGCTTATAGATTTATCATTACGCGGTGGCAAACCAGATAATATTGATGAGCCAACCGATTGATAGGCGCTATAGATACTATGGTTTTCTGGTGAATTTGTTGATAGACCACTACGTGGTGTTGGTTTACGATATACCTCGAATGCACTGGACCGTTGCGATGATTGAAGGAATGGAAATGCTTGACGATGATGAGCAGCTGTTGCCGAATTGGCTATAGGGTTTTGTGTAACTTCATCCGCTATACCGGGTGGCTGAAATTATTAGTTTGTAGTATGAGATGATTACATAAATATAATCCCTAATCAGCCCTTATATAACCAAATTATTGATATACTGTATAACTACATATCGTCAATTACATAGTATTCTTTATAAGACCTAACCTACTTGTACATATATCGATCTCTGGTCAACTTAATCGATAATGCAATGGGCAATGTTAGCTTAACTACAAAAATATAGCTTCTATATAACACTAGTTTACACCAAAAAGGATCTGGGTTCTCATAGAACTTTTTCGATGTATTTTGGGGCGTAGATTCCGA
>JANTOP010028171.1:0-12101 GCA_027564815.1 Symmerus nobilis | reverse complement strand
TGAAAATGCGTCAAAATATTTTTAACTGTACTTTTGGTATAGTTTTCCTAATTAAATATATGTACCTTTATGTAATTTTCAATATATATTCAAAGTCTTGGGATTCAAAGTTAAAAAATGTTTAATCTAAAATTTTAAAATACCCTTAATTTGCATCATTTTACCCTTTTACCCTTTGATTTTCAAAATGCCCTTAATTAAGAGCAATTACCCTCATGTTAACAACACTGGAAACGAGAAAATTTTCTCTTATTTTCACCTAACTGTCCTAACTAAATCAAGAAATTGAAAGATATAAATGATAGAACTTCCTGGTTTTCACCGATTTTAATCCTTTATCGGGTCATACTACATTTTTTAATATAAGTTCAAAATTTAGATAGTATAAATCTGTGGGTACAATAACTAACTGCTTAAGTCGTTTTTTACAATTTTTCATGAGAGCAGTTTAAAGTTATATAAATTTTTTCTGATACATGTACTTACGCGACGCGGTTATGCATTTTTTGAAATAGCAGTTGCCACAGAAATATAAAAAGATAAAAATTTTGATTTTATGAATTGTAATCAAATTAAATTCCATTTGGTTTAACTCTCTAAACTTTGACACATATTGTTTTATAACATAACATAATTAATTACACAGGGATAATTTTTCAATTAGTTAACATGTTTTTCAAGAAAACCTAAAATCATTTAATCAAGCTAATTATCTGCAAGTCAAATTCTAGCGTCTGTCAAAGTGTTGTATATATTGTAATGTAAAATTTCAAGTGGATAACGTGAACCTAATTATATTAAACCATAATACGGTAATACATTATTCACACTGCCTTTTTTTACCTAGTTAGAATTTTGAGAAGATTTAACACCATGTAAATGCATATCAAGTTCAAGTAACAATCCTTGTTAAATTTGGAGTAAAACTTACCACAGTGGCGGAACTTCAATTTTTTGGCTCCCCCGCAATGTATTATTCGGGGGCAAAATATTATTATAAAATACCGCAAAAAAAAAAACACAAATTGTTATAGATAATTTTATTTAAAAATAACGAAAAGGAACAAAATTGCATCATTAACAATTCAAAATTTACAAGAGAAAATAATATTTAAGATTTAAAATTCTTCCTACAGGATTTTAAATTTGCAAATCTCCAATCGCTTCTATTATTTCCATATTTTTAGCTGTTTTTGCTTCAATTCCTATTGGATGAGTGACTTGAGTTTAAGGGATTTTTTAGAGTAAAAATATTGTGTTATTGTTAAAAAAACTGTTACAAATTCAAAATATTGTACATAACTATTTTCTCCCATCTTTCTGGCAGTATACGAATACGACGTTGAAGAACGACTAATCTTTTGACGCTATTCACCCAAGATATCCCATCCAAGCGCTTCCATCGTTACCTTAACAAGTTTTACAACATGTGGCCGAGCGTTGTCATGTTTTTGTACGATTTTTTCTTACAAGGTTTTTGCTTACGCAAGAAAATTTTTAAATTTTGAAGCTTCTTGGAAAATTCCACATCAATTATTTATAAAAACTCATCTATTCCATTTGCTTCTTTTCAAGTAAAATACACGCCTACAAAATTTCGACGGAATCGGCCCAGTAGTTCCTGAGAAAAGTGCACATCAATTTGCACTGAAATTGCTGTGGCAAGTGCTCTCGTTAAAGCTTCGAAACCAGTACTCACATATTTTAATTGATGGAGATTAATCACTATACGTTTCCAACAGTATGATGACTTTCAGCAGCGCTTTTCTTCAAATTAAACATGAAAAGTAAAGCTTCCTGCAAATTGTGTTTTGTTGGCTCGTAATTCGACCTAATTCAAAGCTTTTAAAAAATAATGTTGTTTATTCTTCAATGAAAAGGCATACACAAGGAACTAAAGCCTAGTGATGGTACTGCAGTATGAATATAGCAAGAGTATACGCCGATACGATATAATACAGAGAGATTATGTAATGTGACATGTGACATGTTCTTCATCCAACGAAGCTTATGTAGAAATGAGTAAATATGTTTTACAGAAGAATCAGAAGTTTCCCCGGTCCAAAAGTAAATGAACAACGCTTTGCAAAATAACATTTTGCACTCTGTCTAATATCGAGTACCGGACCGAACGGACGGATCAACGAGTAATGACAAGCAGATGTGAGATGTTGCAATACCTGCTACGTGGAGGTCCAATATAACGAAATATATAATGTTGGAACCCATTCGTTATATGAAGACTTTCGTTATATCGAATATAATATAAAAATTTTATACGCGTAATTGTTTATATTTCTTTGTGCAGAGTACATTATTTTAATATTAAGTAGTACAATTATATTTCATTTGGTGAAAAAGTCTGAAATTTTTGTCTGACCAGGGTTTTATTATGTTAAATACTACTGACCAAGGGTTTCATTATGAAACAAAAAACAATTAAATTGCATATTTTGGAGTGCTCATGTAAGAAAATACTCAGCATAATACACGGAATAAAATAATATTCGTTATACAGAGACATATATATTTTTCAAATGTTCGTTATTTAGAGACATTACATGTTACAGTAAATACCGTTCCTTATATCGAAATCCGTTATATCGGCATTCGTTATACTGGACCTCCACTGTATTATGTTTTATGATGTTTTGTATTAAAATTTTCTGTTTTTTATTGCACTTGCTGGTAAACTCGAGTATTATCGGCATCAGTTTCGAGAAAGTTTCGCTTTTTCATAATTCACGTGGGGCCCACCCGCGTTGCTGAGCCCCGCGCCATTGTAGTTCCGCCACTGACTTACTATATAATTGGTACTTCATTTACCCTGGCGTAGAAACTAGACTGAATTTTGTATAAAGATCCCGCATTAAAATAAAGAGACTCCTCGTTTTTTTCAAGCAGCAATAGTTTAATTGAAAAAAGAGAGCCGAAGCAAGCAGCATATTTTGTATAAATTTTTTCTTCAATAATTTTGAGTAGTAATAACATTTTACACTAAATTTTAGGAACATGTTCTTCAATTTATCCTACTTTAATCTGTTAGAAAAAATAAAATATTCAAAAATTGATCTTAGGAGAAAATTGTTTCATAAATCGTAGCGAAATTCAATTTTTTTATATTTAATATATTATTAACCCATTCTGTCTCCAAAGCTATTAATAAATCGTTGGAATTGTTCAATTGAATTTAGATATGGGCTTCGAATCGGCCAATTCAAAATTCGAACTTTCAATTTAGCCATAACGTACCATTGATGGCATAATATTATTATGCTGATAGATCCAAACTCTAATAATTTTTGCTTTTGCATGTGGTAGCATATGATTGCTTATATAATGTCCGCTTTTTATTCGATATCAAAGGCTTCTTACTTGGTCAACGTCCATTCAATTCAGCATCCTTAAGTCTTAGTTTTATTGTCGTAACTTTCAGTTTTTTGGAATTGTTTTTGGTTGTAATTGCTAACATTACAGTGAGGCGTGGGTTTTGTTTAGACATTCGTATACTTCGTCTGTCATCCTTTATGTGTGGATGCCCGCATTTAATTTGATTTATAGTTCCTCGAGTATATTTATTACTATTACAGACACTTAATAACTGTTTCGATATCTCTTATTGAAAGCTACTTATATAGTACATTTGAGATTTTACAGTGGAAAAGCAATTTAAATCGGACTTTTGAAACCTATAAATTTCAAAATTTCTTATATTTTAAAAATAAATGGGAAAATATCACTTACCGATAGAATTTGTATAAACAAAATATTTTTGCACTCAGACAATTTCTCTAGCAATATATCGGAATTAAAACCAAAATTTTTCTCGAAAATTTATAACGGGTAAAGTTATTAAAAATATTACTTTTTCAAAATACGCTTTTGCACGCTGCAGTACATACTTACTGATATTGAAATATTTATTATGGAAGATGAGTCGATTTAATAAGATTTGTTAAACAGCAAATCTGCTTCATTTTATTTTGAAAAAATATTGGGCTTCAGGTTCACAGCAGCTTCACCAATATAGAAGTTTAAACTAATTAAGTTTTATTCAAACCCCTTAATTAATTTCTTTCCGACCGATAAGTACGCCATAACCGATTTCATATCATATTGGAATATGGAATTTCTCAAATATGTTTTGAGGCGTTTCAATGAAGGAAATGTTCTCTCAGGAGGGGCATATGTTGAAACAGGCATCGTCGATAAAATTTTTAAAAGTATATGTATACTTGGAAACAGGTCTTTGTTGCATTCTCCGAGAGCTTCTATAGCACAAGTTGGTTGATTTACATTTGATTCTTTCAGCCATTATGTCCTCCATAGGTCGAATTCCGCCTGTAGCTCTCTACCTCATTCCGAATATTTTTTATAAAGTTCAAAATGTACATTTTGAAGTTTAAGTTAATTTTTCATACACACAGATGGAACCAAAATATACAGAGATGATAATATCGATTTATGATTTTCGAATCTCGAGTGAAGCTGATTATTGAAATCATCCAAGAGTGGAATTATAATTGTTACCCGAAAATAAAAAAAAGTCGCTTTTGACAAAGTTTCAGAATCCGTCTAGTATGTCAATAATAGCTTTGAACATTCCCTTATATCTAATCAACTCATCATGATTTTCCACCCAATGAATTTCGCACATTGCCGTAAGGTTTCGCCATTTGGTTTCAGGGAAGTGTTTTTTTTATTTTCCTTTAAATACTTGGTACGCATTGCAGAAGACTTAAGGGAATTTCTTACGAATTTTATAATGCCAATGGCATTTCAAATAAACTGAATATTGCAAGAATGAGCCAGAGCCTGGGTGTTACTCACCGGTTACAGCCTGTACACCTTTGAAACAGCCTTTCACCGAAGAGGCACCATCATATACTTGCTCGATTAAGTATAGTCGCAATTAACCCCTAAACATTTTAATGCACAGAGAATTGCATTAGCTAAATATATTGCTTTAGTATTTTCAACTGCAAAATCAAGAAATCTTCACGCAAAATAAACATAATTATCTTTAGGTTCGGTGTATCCTACCCAAATTGAAATCTGTTCTTGTCGTGAAATATCAGTCGTTTCATCAGCGAGTATTGAAAACACTTGGCAGAATTTATTTGCTGTGCCAATTTATTTTGAACAATTTCACCACAAATTGCAATCAATTCGTTTTGTATGGTTGGGCTTAGGTATGTAGCGGTATTTGCATCTCCACAATTCTTTCGCATCCGTAGGATAGTTCGAAAGTTCCCATAATTTATTTACGGTACGAGTAATACGAGTATTAATTGGACAAGAATCGTTTGTCTCTCTCAAAGCTAATTCCTGCCGACCACATAATTTAATCTTTTCAATAATGGGAATAAGTTTTTTTTTAATTTTTAATTAAAAATCGGTTTTCGGCTATTTACGCTAAGCGTTTGGAGTCAATTTGGCTCATAGTGTCCGGTTGCAATTTTTTATGCAGTTCAAGAAAATCATCAGCCAATAATACACACGATTTATGGTATTGGCTTTCATTGTGGCGTTTGAAATCTTCCAGGGCATCTTTCCATCTGCTGAGTAACTAAGGATTTTAAGGGCTTACATTCAGTATTACATTCAGTACGGGCAAATAATATACAGTATTTGCATAAAGCACCTTGCTGCCCTTTGGTTGTGTAAGCCAGCCACGAGTAACGATCGAATCATTGCACTTGAAATTTTAGTTTTCTTTTATCGTTTCTTACTGGAAACTTAAGGGGGTAGTTGGTCTTCTTTACAGCAAGTTGAATATCATATGAAAAAAGAAAGAAATTCAACATGCTGTAAAATCCGTAATCCGTAAAATCCGTATTTTATAGCCAAGATAGGCTTGCTAAATTTGAAGAAAATCGGTTGAGTAATTTTAGAGAAAGGGATCTCGATTTTCTATGTAAAATGGACAGACCAACTACCTCCTTAAGTGATTTCTCCGGCTTCCAAGATGAATCTAATAAGCTCTAATTCGCAACTATTGTCTGCAAGTGAAATGATTTAAGTCCGAGAAATAATATTTAAGTTTACGTTAAATACTAAGATTATGCAACAAATTACATGTTTTTAGCAGGGAATAAAGAAAAGCCCCATTGCATTTTCCAGGTTAACATAATACGTGTGTTGAAACTAGTATGATTTAAATATTTAATTTGGCATTTACTAATTAAATAAATAATTGATATAAAGATGTCAGATGTCGTAATGGCATTTTCGAACCAACGTGATTCGTTAGAATAACTAAATATAAAATTATTTTGTTCAACCAAAATTTGTTTAAACCTACTTCGAATCAAAAGTTTAACTTTCATCAGTTACTTTCATCATAAACCAAGATAAATTCGAAGTATAACATTAATTTTTGCTCTCGTAAATCTAATGAATATACGTCTACGTATTAAACCAATACGTATGTATTAAACCAATTTTCCCATTCAGAATGCATGAAGAAGGTGTCTCTTTAATGAAAAGAAAATCCCGGTGTTAATTGATGAAAACTTCATTAAATACAGACGGGAAAATGAAATCTATACGATTGAGTGGATTCTTTATTCATAAAATAATCGTCGGTGAAAAAAATGAAACTCTTGACACGATTATTTTGAGAATAAAAATCATATAATTATTATATTTAGTATTCCTATTAGACTATTGAGAAAAGTATATAATAAAATATGTTGATTTCTGCTGGCTTTCAATTTATTGTTAGACAAATTAGAAAACACCACAGATATTCTTAAAAACATAATTAAATGTATAAGAAAAAGGTGATTTGAAAACTGTATATAAAGTTTGATGAAGAATAGTTAAATACGAACCTATGTAACCTATGTAAAGCACTGTCGTATAGTCAACGTTTCGGTAGAAAATCTTGTCATCTTTAGATTCTTATTTTATGCTTTATTTGTCCTAGTCTAGAAATTTTATAAAACATTTCTTATCTCTTTTATTACAGTTTTATAATCGACAGAAATGGCTACACTTTCATTAAAAATAAGCCTCGAAGGTGGACGTGTTACAAAAACCATCAAATTCGATCCACAAACAACAGTATTTGATGCATGTAAAATTATACGAGACAAATTTGCTGAAGCCGTACAAGGTCAACGTGAGTATTAAAATTTATGAGATCCAATTTAAGTAGAAAATCATTAATATTAAATATTTGAACAAATGTTTCTTGTTAACCAATTGGCTTATATAGTTTCCGAATATGGTTTATTTTTATCGGACGGTGAAGAAAAAACATCGAAACAAGGAGTATGGTTAGAGTCGGGAAGAAATTTAGGTTACTATCTGTTACGCGATCAGGATACACTAGAATATCGTAGGAAATTGCGAACGTTACGTGTCCGAATGTTGGATGGTGCCGTTAAAACAATCATGGTTGATGATTCACAGCCCGTTTCACAATTGATGGTTGTTATTTGTACAAAAATCGGTATCACCAATCACGATGAGTACGGTTTGGTGCGAGAGGATACCGATCAACAAAATGAAAATCAACCGGATAATAAATCAAATTTCGGTACGTTAACATTACGACGAAAAGTTGCGGAGAAGGAACGGGACGCAAAAATGGAAAGTTTACGGAAAAAATTGAAAACGGACGATGAAAGTGAGAGTTTCTTCTGCAAATTATAATTTCCTCAAATTTACCGCTCTTTCATTTAATCTAGTTAATTGGGTTGATGTGGGTAAAACGTTACGGGAACAGGGGATCGATGAGTCCGAAACAGTGCTATTACGACGAAAATTTTTCTATTCCGATCAAAATATCGATTCACGAGATCCGGTACAGTTAAATCTTCTGTACGTTCAAGCTCGTGATGCTATTATCGATGGAACACATCCAGTAACACAAGAAAAGGGTAATTAAATAACTTAAAGTTAATCAACCCTTTCACGGCCAAATTCTACTCTTTGGATAATTGATATCTTTTATTCACGGAATATTTATTGAGAAACTGAGTATAAAATTGTACTCGGTTTTTAAGTTATAAAGGTGGGAATTAACCCTTATCGGACTCCTACTTTTTCTTCATGATTCATCACTAGGTTGTAGTTATATTCCGTAAATAAATGTTCAGTTAAAATTTGCGGAAATGCGAGCACTTTTAACATAAGAAGCAACTGATTTGTTGATTACATATTGACAGTTACGGGTTAATTCTACTACGGCCGGCGAAAGGGTTATAAATACCATCAATCTAACATTATTTTTTCTTTGAAAAGCTTGCGAATTTGCTGGCATTCAGGTGCATATTCAATTTGGCGATTACATGGAAACGAAACATAAAGCAGGTTTCTTAGAGTAAGTCTAACGCTTAGAATTTATGATAATTTTAATTTGTAATTAATGTTTGATTGAATTTGAATTAGCTTAAAAGAATTCCTACCCTCTTCATACGCTCGAGTAAAGAATATCGAGAAGAAGGTATTTGCCGCACATCGCCGTCACATTGGCGTTTCTGAAATCGATGCCAAAGTTTTATATACGAAAACAGCTCGTGAACTACCGACTTACGGTGTTACATTTTTCCTTGTCAAGGAAAAGCTATCGGGAAAAAATAAACTGGTGCCCCGTCTATTGGGTGTCACTAAAGATTCGGTACTACGTTTGGATGAACACACCAAGGAAATCCTTAAAGAGTGGCCATTAACAACGGTTCGACGTTGGGGTGCATCACCAAACACATTTACGTTAGATTTTGGTGATTATGCCGATCAATATTATTCAGTACAAACGGCCGAAGCCGAACAAATTGTACAATTGATTGCCGGCTACATTGATATTATATTGAAAAAGAAAAAGAGTAAGGATCATTTTGGTATTGAAGGTGATGAGGGATCGACGATGGTTGAAGAAAGTGTAGCACCATCAAAGTGAGTTTTTTAAATGTCCGACATTTCAACATAATATATAAAATGGCTAACCTTTCTTTTTATATTTTGAAATAAGGGCAACATTTTTACAACACGAAACGAATCGTGTCGGTAAAATTAACGAGGAATCGATTGCCATGCCAACCATAATGAGAGGATCAGATGGTAAATATTTTTTTAATATTTAATTTTATTTTTATTCAATCTACTTTTTATTCATTTTGACTTTAAAATTTTAAAATTCTTTTTAATTGGCACAAAAGCTTTAATGATGCGCTTTTTCGAAATTTTTTTTTTTGATTCGATGTTGTTTTGCTTTTTGAAAATATAGTATATAATATAGCTGTTACCTAATTTACCATTTTAGTAAATTTTGAGAGCCGAATCTATCATTAGACAATTTTTGCTCATTTTTTAATATCTTTAATTATTTTTCAAATTCTCTATTAGTAATAACGCATACAATAAAAATGTACAGCAATTAGAAAAGTTGTCAACGATATTCGAAATGATCGATAAATTAGGAATTGTCCAAGAATATTAAGGAATAATAGATACGATGTTCTCAGAAGGAAATCAGGAAGTCGAGAATCTTTCAGAGTTGGTCGAGTATATTATACAATTGAGCAAACGACCACACTATATCGATCAAACTCTCGCCACTGGTAAAATCAATATTCTTATTTAGCGGCTCTAAACGTCCCCATTAAATGTTTTATTTTAATGACAGAATGATTGATTAATTAATCATAATTAAATATTTAATCTATTGAAATTGAAGCTTTATTTGGTACGGCTTTATTTGACACGTAAATTAATAGAATCACATTACTGACATGAGTAATTTGGAAAACAGAACTATGTTAACTGTTAGGATTATTGTTAATTTCAATTTATAAAATATTCATAATTATTTACAATCAGTAATGAAGATACAATAGGCAGATAACGAATCTTAAACCATACCTCTGCCTTCCCAAGAAAAATTGCATTATGTCCGAAATGATAGTTTTGAGTTAAACTAAAATAAAACTTACTCCCGCTAACTAGTCCCGTTTATTAAACTAACCATTTAATTTAAACGTTTCTGTATTTCGTAACGTGTTTTTCCTTAGCAGAGCAGGGCTCATTAATCACACAAATTTTGTCTGTATCAAGATTTTAACAAATTGATATCAAAATTACTGAATCCTGTAAAATAATGCTTTGTTATGTCACACCTATAACAGGCATGCCCAACCCAAATTTCTCCGCGGGCCGCACATAAAATAAACTAATAATATAATATAATATAATATAATATAATAATAATAAAATAATAAAAAAATTAATTAAATAAGGGAGAGTGCCCACCTACTGCCACCCTAACGTCTTGAGGCCATAACATTCGTTTGAAACATAATTTCACGGAGCTCACGGTCTCGTTTGAAAGCTGAGTTCAATAGCTAACAAAAGCGGTTCAAACGGAACTTAACAATTTCGAGAAATGCGACTTTGACATTCGATGTAGCAAAGGTCTCGAAAATCAACAATAAAAAAAAGGTGCCCAGCTACTGGCACCCATTTACACTTCGCTGAAAAAAATCGAAAATGAAGCATAAACACTAGTTTATTAATTTTTATGTGTTGTTTGTTCTTTCAGTGGTTCACACTGACCATTTGAACTGTAAAAATTATTTGTGAGCAAAATTATTTTTATTAGCAAAATAAATGGAAGTAAGTGAAAAAAATGGGTTAAAATTATGTTTCCCTTTTCCCGCGCTTCACGCTTCACTAGCGACCTTTTTTCTATACAATTTCCGCTTAACGGGCGACCTCTACACTCTGTTCTTATAACTAAATCTTAATCGCTAACACAATTTAAAATCATTTCAAGGGTGTCAGTAGGTGGGCACTCTCCCTTACTATTTTAGTGGGAAACTCGGGTTTCCTTAACTCAGGTTTCTCGGGCTAACTTGCCACAAATCTACCACTATTTTTCCTCCCAATTTAATGGATTTTCGAGATTTCCATCTAGTAAAAGTGATGCTGCTTCTACAATATTAAATTAAATTTTTGGAAATAATGATTCGCACTCGTAGAACAGAATGCCCAAACGACTTTTTGGGCTAAATTTCGCAAATTAAGGGGACGGCCAACCCAAAATTGGCCAACAATTAAATTTCATATTTTGAATTCATAATTAACATGACGTTTGAAATTTCAAAAACCCACTTGCAACCCGTTCAAGCTTATAAATTAAGATGCGGAATATTCAATTTTTTATCAAAATAAATCATTAAAACGATTCAAGTTTTCCAAGATTCAATATGCTTCTGGGAGCTCAATTTTTTTTGACTGTTTTCATGTGCCCAGAAAAATAACACGAAGTAATTGTACAGACAGAAATTGTCGATTTTTTTGGTTTTTTGTGTCAAGTCGCAGTTCTGACATAACTATTAAAAAAAAAAAGTTTGTCAAATTTCTGTCTGTACAATTTGTTTATTTTGAAAAAACGAACTGATTCAGATAAAAAGAATGAAAACTGAAAATAAAATGGACTTTGAACCTATTGTTAATAAAATAAATAAATATATTTATTATTGGACACCGCTGCTCTATAACATACTCTCTATAAGATATTCTATAAGACACTCTATTTAATACAATTGATATTAATATTGATAACATAATCAATTCTTCCGCACTCTATTCAATCCTTAATATCAAATCTTCCCCGTCATACAATTTAGCTATTGGAGTTCGTAGACGAAATGGTGTGCCATACACTGTTTTGCACAATATATCGTCTATCATGATCTCTATTGAGTCTCAGATTGATTTCGATTTGTCCAAAGCGTTAGCTTAAGACCTCCCTAAATCAGCTTTATTTGAAGTTCACATTTACCACGCGACATCCATTTGATCGGTTTTGTTTACCGTTACTTGATTTCCTATAATATATTTTCTAAATATTTTGGATTTACTACATAATAAAATAATTAGTGAAATTAGAATAAACTTATTAAAGAAGTAAAACTAATATGATTAAATTATTCCTATTGTACTAAACAACTAAACCATTGATTATCTGTTAGAGATAATCAATAACGAGAAAATAGATACAGTATATGGTACTAATATTACACCGTTCTACACGATTTTTCTCCCATGAGAAATTCCAAGTGGACATGATAGCGGAGCGCAAGTAAATACTT
>JANTOP010028160.1:0-12104 GCA_027564815.1 Symmerus nobilis | reverse complement strand
TTGCCTTTTTCCGTGCGTGAAAAAAAAATCTAAGCACGTTAGATTTTTATTTTTAACGCATGCCTTTTTATTTAAAAGTAAACAAAAATATTCGTTTGGAAAGTGCTATAAATAAATTTAAAATATTTCAATTTATTATTAATTAATAAACGGAAATTTGAGGTAATTATTTTAAATAATTAATTAATTATTAATGAAATAAGTGTAATAATAATTTTCAATATTTTTTTTTTTGAACAAACAATTTATGAAAAATATTTAATCAAAAACCCTTGTGTGAAAGGCAAATTCAACAAGCCGCGCGTTTGTTCAATCGGGGTTATTTTTGTGCTGCATGCAATAAATCACGCGCGCCTTTTATGAGTAGTGTGAATGGGCTTGCATCTTTTAACGCACGTGACACAAAAAGACGCGCGTCTTTTAACCCCTCGTGTGCATTTAGCTTTACAGGGATTTCGTTCTTCGGGTATGGTATACTTTTAAATTACAAATTTATCTTGGAAACAACTTCAGGATGGGAAGCTTGTAGCATCAGGATAAATACTTGTCTGTCAGATATTTCCTAAACATTTTGTTTTCAACAATGAATAGATTTTAACAATCGAAATTTACTTAAAATTACGTAATACTTTACACAGTCCTCCTTTTGCTCGTGCATTAAATTTAATCGGAATGGCAATACCTTAATTTAAAATAATTAAACATCAACTATCACAGATTCCTTAAAATTAAATATAAAAAATTATTGTAAATCACGCACATAAATATATTTTAAGGATGGATTAATTTCGATGATGGGCTATTATTATCTTACCCTTTGAACCTAATCCATCTTCAATACAGAAAATATTTTATACATTTACGTACGTAAGCGCATTTGAATTGAAAATTACATAAATAAATTACAATTTGAAAAATAATGACGAGTTAAATGTTTTCTAAATGCATTTGATAGATTAAGTATATTTTTATGCAAATAAAACGCATCAGGCCATCGAAAAGTATTTGGTGAAGAAACTGATGGGTTCCTAAGAATAGAATACAAACTATTTTCGTATAATATTTGTGTGTAGTACTAAAATATCTTCGCTATTATCACAGAAAACATATATATATGTTTTCTGTGCTATTATCCTATGCTACGATGACAGTATTATTTGAGAAGTAGCATATACGCAAATGAACAATTTTCATCTTAATTTTTACAAATATCGACATATCTTATGTGTCTATACAATGTGTTTAAATAGAAATTTTAATATATTTAAAGTCAATTCTCCCTAAGTTAAAATCGCATTTTTTTTAAACTTAGAAAGTACCAATTTGGTGGTTTTGTCGGGATTAAAAGTTAATTAGAAAAAAATGTATAACTTCTATCAACAAATCCTCACGCTAAAGTGTACAGAATACATTTCTCTTCAAATTAAAAAAATTACCCCGATTGGGTGAATTACTGTTCATTCGGAAGTATAATGAACCTAAACATGCAAAAACATATTTTTTCAGGAGAGCGGAGCGGCTTAAAGTTCCGTGTTCAGTTGTTTTACTATTGAAAAATGTAGACGGACTCTTTTTTAATATTTTTATTAATCTACTTAGGGTTATCCAAAATTTATGTCTAATGGCTGTAAATGTTCATAAATAGTTGTAGTTTAAAAAACGTAAAAGAATCCCCTTGTTTTCTTAATTTATTCTCTGTGGTTGTGTTGAGTCCTTACAGCAGGGCTTCTGTCACAAATTCGTAGATTTTATTCTCTATGTACAAATAGTTCAAAAAATTGTCATCTTAGGTAGACTTGATTTACAAGGGGTCCGCCAGATCGGGTGTTTTTGGATTCGATCGAAACTCTGGAAAATGGAAGAACATTAATAGAGGTTTCTTTCCTGCAAGCCATACGGCGCAACGTTTTTTTTTATTTTGAGAAAAACGATTTTGAAAAATTTCGAATTATTATATTCTATAATCTATATGAATAAAAATCAATTGCCTCATGTATGTCACATCATCACTTGAGAACGGCTCGAGCGATTTGGTTAATTTTTTTTCCTTGTGTTCGCAATTGTCAGGACAATTTTGTTTGTATGAATGAAAATTTCGGGAAAATTTCACCGGAAAAGTCGGAAAATTCGGAAAATCTAAAGGTTGAAAAGGACCCCTTGTTAGGGACAATTTGGTATAAATATTTATTTATTTTCAAACGAAATTTCGAAATATCTATAATTGGTTAAATAATAATATTATAATCTGATATCAATGATATAAAATAATTAGATAATGTCAACTATATAGTTGCAATCCTATATATTAATTTTGTTTTACAGATACCTATGTACAATAAAATTGTAATATCTTATCAAACATTAGCTTGAAATACATATTCTAATTGTTTAATTGTTTAATTGTCTAATTTTTTTCAAAATTATAAGTTTTCTGATGTTTTAATAAATTTATCATTTGAATTCTCGCATTGATGTGAAAAAGAAACGAAATAACACAAAATTGTTGAAATTATGGCTAGTTTTATTCCTATTCAAAGCGCCAAAGTTATTCAAAGCTTAAAATTATAAGATATTTTGTAAAGAAAAGAAAAATTGGTAAGTAAATTGTTATTCCCAATTTGTATGAAGATTACTTTTAAATGAGTATTACTATGATACTAACTAATGAATATTGTAAAAAGAACTATGGCACAAATTTCTGTTAATATATGTGATCGTGACAGGGAAAAGGGCCCTTATCTTCACCGAGGTTAAACCCGAATTAATATTTTTTTCTGTTTATAGATAAATAAATGAACAAAATGCACTTTGTCCCGTTCAAAAATTCCAAAAATTGACTTAGTTATGAATATTTGAATATTTAAAAGAAAAAAATGTAGTTTTGAGTTATACCTGTATAAAGTTTGAACATTGTAAGAAGATATATGAGAGAAAGTCTAGAAAAATGATATTTTTTTAATATTTCTAGGCTTCAAATCAATCTGATACAACTTGCAATCGTAAGATTAGATCCCAGAGTAGAGTTACCAACTATTACTATGAGTTAATCTAAAAACACCAAAATTGGACCCCAACTCACATTTTTGCCTCTCCTGAAAAAAGTAGTTGGTGAAGATAAGGGCCTTTTCCCTGTCACGATCACATATTATGTTTGGAATATGTCAATTGAATATAGTATAGCTCCATTACATAAGTTAACATCCTTACTTTTATATATAAGAGTTTTTATGAAAAAATATTAGGATTTTAATGTAAAGGTTTAATAAAAAAAAACTACTACAAAAACTAACGAATCAAAATTCGTGACAAATCAACAAGAAAATTATTTATTATAAAGGTAAAAACTTATATTAATATTAGACTGATTTTGTCAAGTGACTTTGCAGGTGGGCGCCACAAAATCAATGTCAAAAATTTCTATAATTATGATGAAAAACCATAATAAATGAGAAATCAGTCATAAAGTATATTTTATTGCTGAATTTCGTAAAAAATATAGCTACCTCTACATATATTATAGAGAAAATGTCATTCTCAACTTTACTATATCCAATAACCTACTTAAACCTCTATCTATTCTAAATATCCTATAAAAACTAAAGAATTCTCGTAATTACTCTTCGAGTTCCATGCCTTGCATAACTATATATGTTTATATTCGATAGAATCTATTATAAATCAATTATCAAATTCTCTTCTTTTCTACATGAGTTCTAACAGTAGGAATAAAAGGATATTTATGATTTAAGTCGAGTGAAATTGTATCGAATGATGAAAAGCTACCGAATAAGGAATTTCAAATCAAGGAAGAAAAACTTATAAAATTTATAATTATAATTTTAATTATAGTTTTCGTATAATTTTTAATGGGAATTATTTCGCCTGATGATTTCATCTGTGGTGTATTAAAGAGGTCTTCGTTTTAATTTTGCACATTAAGTTCAAAATCTCGAATTACATCGAATATATTGGAAGAGAAACGAGGTTTTGTATTCGAGCGGGACTAATTAAATCGGGCGCCACTACACATTATGTGTATATAAATTATATTATATCGTATACTTGTCACATATTATTAAAAAATTTTATAACGACTTTAAAACAAACATATTCATATTAATAAATATTTTTGAAAAATTAATTTTAAATACTAAATCATAAAGGTGACTTACAAAAACTGGTTTTCTGTTTGATAACCCCAGATTTAAAATCTTCGTCGTATAAGGTAGTAAAGGTATATTAACTATATTTAATAATATTCTAAACTTCTACAGATTGTTTTTGAAATTTTTACTTATGGACACATTAAAATATGAGAGGTGAAGATATATAAATTAGAGGAACATTATTGAGAACTTATCATACATTCTTTTATTAGTATATTAGAAACAGGTGCTTGTGGGATTGGTATATTATTAATATTATTTCGAATATAGCTGAAACCACAATTTATCGCTTTTTTATTGTGAAACTTATATTACATTGAATAAATTAAACCATACTGATTGAAAAATAATTATTATCATTTAAATTTCAATGAATTTATCTTTTCTAAATCATATTTTTAATTTACATTCCATTCACATCACCACATATTATAATCGGGATGATCGTCCATTATCCATTTCATCAAGTTGGTATTACAATATTAATATAATACTCGGATATAGTCAAATTATACATGATATTTAGAAATATACTGATCATTCTAGCACTCATGCTGCGAACGTTATGCTACTGGTTTATAAAGTAGTTTTTAAATTCCCAAACAAGTCATTGTGTTCACATCGGGGAGTAATTATTGAAATAAAAATATATTTTTCATAAACTAATTAGATTATGATGAATGACTGGGTGGTCCTTTGTATCTATAAAGAATACTAAATAAAATTAATAATCAAAATACATATTTTTTTCGTTAGTATCGGTTTAATAATTTTAATAACTTGATGGGTTATCATATACGTAATACGGGTAACCCTTCTACAACACGGTACCTTGCAACACGGTTTCACTCTAACACGATTGAAAAAATGCGGAAAACCTTCTACAACACGGTATCGTGAGTGTATACCCAAATTTTGTTTCTTTTCCATAAATTTAGTTAATAACAGACCATTGTGTAGTTCAGTTTGTGATTGATTTTTTGTTTTTTTTTTTCTTCCGAACAATAAAGTTTCCTATATGAATTAAAAAAATATTTTTTTGTAGATTATAGAACCTAACCCCCCTTTTTATATTAGCTTCTAGTCTCTTATAACATGGTTAAATGTTTTTTTTGTATATTTTAGAACCCAACCCACCCTTTTATACTAACTTCTAGTCTCTTATAACACGGTTTCACAAAACATGTCATATTATAGGAACCTATCTACCATGTAATAGGAGGGTTACCTGTATTAAAAAACGTGCAATCATATTAACTTATGATTTTACTCTATATGCGGTACCGTCTACAAGAAAACCCCATCTAGTGTCCCAAAATTTTATAATTTTCTGATAAACTCTATGTGGTTCTACATACTTTCCAGTACCCCAAACCGTTTTTACTTTCGTTACCCGGTTTTAGACACACTAGGTGGGTTTTCTTATAGACGGTCACATATGATATAATAAATGTTTGTGATAGTTTCTTTTTTATGACCATCTTAATTCACCAGATTTCGGTGAATTTTTGAATTCATAAAAGACACTACTGCCTACATTCAATTAATATTAAGAAACTTAACAATCATCCTTTAATATAGGACTTGGTACAATGGATAACTTTAGAGGATCGTTGTTGAACGGAAGATAAGGACGACGTTAAGGCCCGCACTCATTCTACATTCTTTGCTTAGTGACTTAACTTAATCTTTACAGTAGTTGAAAATTCAATCTTTATCTGTATAGAAGAGACGTTTTGTCGTTTCAGTTTTTTTTTAATGAGGAGGAGGAGGTAAACCTGAAGAAAAGGGGTTACAATATATGACGATTAAATTCCAACAATAAGGTTGATTTCAATCAATAGAAATTATATACTTATGTTTATAAATGGATTTTCTAACACGGACGATATCGTTTTTATTCCACGCTGACAAAATATCGCAACAAGGAAAGTGTAGAGCAAGGGTCGGCGACCTTTATATGCTGCGGGTCAAAAGCAACCAAATGTGAGTATTAAGCAGACGTTTCGGGTCAGTGGTATTTTCATTTTTAACTCAGTCTTTTTTGGTGAATATAATGTCCCCCAAAACCTTCCCTGCTTGAATGCGGGATAAAATTATTAAAGTGGAGCTGTGGCGTGCGGTCAACGTCTCCATAAGATGTGCAGAATTTGTGTACAGATTTCTTCGGCCCGGAAAAAATGTAAAAATGCAGAAACTAGCTTTAACAGTTAGGTAAAAATACAAAAATTAAATATTTCGGACATCGCAACATTTGATCCGGATTGCCTAATTATTTTTTTCGGATCCAAAAAAATATAATGATGCAGGAAGCTTCTAAATTAGTGAAGGAAAAATACAAAAATATCAAAACTAAACTTTTCGTACAAAAGCTTTGTTAAAACTTAAAAACTCCCAGAAAGCTTCATTTTTCGAATTTTATATTTTGCGTTTTACAATTTATTTTCTATCCAAACAACGTTCCTTTGACGAAATTTAAATTTTTTCCAAAATAAAGCTTTTAAAACTTCGTAAGCTCATTGAAAGCTTAAAATAAAAATGTTGTTTTAAATAATTTGGAATCGAATTTTTATCCGATTCATTAAATTGAAATGAAATATGGAATTTTGGCAGAAAGCTTATTCAAGCATTAAAAACACAACGAAAGCTTTAAGTTTCGAATTTAATTTTTAACAATTAAAGATCAATTTTCTATCCAGATACAATCATTTAACAAAATTTCAAATTTACACAAAAAAATGCTTCAAAAATTTCGAAAGCAAGTAAATGATATGATTTGAGTTAGAAACTTGCAGCAATAAACAATTTTGTTGAAATTTCAGGTGTGCTCTGCACCTTCTACGCATTAGACTGCACGCCACTAAGGTGGAGATACATATACTGAAAAGACCCGGTTCTACAGAATTTTGCATAGATCAAATAAACAATAACAATAAAATTAAAAACATACTTAAATGATTAGGTTGTTCTAGAGAGTATTATTATAATTGGCGTCAGGTCAATTGAAATTTTGGTCTGTTTATATATTATAATTTCTTTTTATAACTCAAGTGGGTCACTTGAAATTATCAAATGGGTCACTCGGTGACCCGCGGGTCATAGGTTGCCGAACCTTGGTGTAGAGCAAACTATTCACATCCAATACTCACATGTGCATAAGATAAACGCATGAGCCAATAAACAATAGAGTTACTGTGATTAGTCTCTTCAAATAATTGTGCATCATATGAGATAAAAATACAATATATTAAAATATTTGGCATTAAGAATTTTTCGCCGTCAGTAGTCAATAGTATTACATATTAGCAAGGCTATAAATAAGTACATATTACCAACCTCCAAAATGTACTTTTCATACTCGTACTTCCCACATACTAACAAATTTGAGCAGTTGAGTATTAAATGCTTTGAGATGAAATTATAGATTTATAATGTTCTTGTGCCCAATTCGATATGACAAATACTGTAACTTAACTACATATGATATTTTTTGAAGAACTCTCGTCTAGGTGCAGATCTTTATCTAAATCTTTGATATAATTTATAATTTTCTCGTTTTATAAAATGTAAATTTATTTTCGTTTCAATATACTTGTATATTTTTTAGAGTTTGTCGCTTCTTGTTTTTAAATTTTAAAATTTCTTCTTTTTCTCTGGAATATCATATATCATTATCATTATAATAAGTAACATATGGTTTAATAAATATAATCTAATTTTTGATCAGTATTTTTATTTAATAAATCAATAAATATTATTATGTTTAACACTGGTGGGAATATCGTGAGGAATGCGATGGTGTCAGTATTGTGTATTGAGGAAAATAATGAAACCTTTTAGCCACTTATTATACCACTTTTTAGCTCTACCGCTTTTCGCCCGGATAAGCTGTGGGCGCGAACTAACAGGTTTTCGGAAAAATATTTACAATTTCAAAGTTAAAGAATAATTTTACCCACTTAGTTCGCGCACCATTTAGTTCGGGCACCACTTAGGTAGAATGGAAAATTTGTATGTGGATCGGTGCAATGGGCAAGTGCTTCAACTTTATGATATATTTGTTGACTCTGCCATACAAATGAGATTGCGGGAGGGATAGTAATTTTTAACATTGGATAAAATTCGAAAGTTTACCTTTTATGGTAGTGGAAGGCGGTAGTGAAATTTACCGTCGAAATTATATGTAAATTCGAAATTGCTTCTTAATATTTCAGTAAAATTTATATTTATTTGCTTCACAAATAAATCTCATTTCTGAAAGAAATAATTACTTCATATGGTATTGAATTTACATAATGGAACTTATTTAGAAATTTAACATTTTACAAAATGAATAGAACCTCTAATTGCAATCAGAAATATAAATTCAATAAGTAAATATAACCTTACTATAAATTTCCGTCTCGACTCGACTTCTATTATTATCTGAACAATATCGAAATTGGCGATATGGGTGGACCAATCCAATCTGTAAGGACTTGTACAATCATTATTTTATAAATGTTTTCTTATTTTGTTTTTATTAACCAAAGTACTTAATGACTGTTGTGGCTATTAGAATCCAACGTCAGTAATATGAGGTTAAATATATACTTGTATATACACCGACGAAATTAATAATAATCGTAAGACATGGATAAATAAATGATTCAATTATCTAATTAATTATAGATAATAATTGTAATAACATTTCTTATAATTTTTAAATGTTATTAAAGAATATGAATTGTCACAAAAATAATTTAGATTGCAAAGATTTCAATACATAATTGATATCATGCATCATATATTTTCCTTTGATGGCTAAGATTAACACGTTATTGATGGTCTTTATCTGTAAATTGCAACATGGAAATCCATTTATTTTTTATCGGAAAAGATCGATAATTTATCCTAATAGCCACAAATTCAACACGAGTACAGGTATTAGTATGGCATTTATACTAATAACTATAGCTAAATGCTTCTGGATTTATATAATAAAGGGAGGTCAGTATAAATGTTCGATGAAGTTAGAATTTTAACCGCCACTGCGATCAGAATTCACCAATCGTAGCACAGTTTCTCAAACTTTCCCCATTATTAAAGGATATTGGCATATTATTTCTAGAATTTGGCTCATAATTGTTAATGGATTTATACATTGATATGAAAGAATATACGTGACATTCATTTATATTTTGAAGTTCACCGTTTTACTAGCGTAGAGACGGATATGCTCTATAATAATCCTAAGCAAATGTATAGTTTTAATTCCATTTGAAAATAACCAACCTACCAATATGATTTTATAAATTATAAAACATTATATGCGCCATCCACCGGCAGACAGAAAATCGTAATTGTTATATTGTATTATTATAATGATTACATTAAAACATTGAAATCGTGCATCTGCATATCTCTATTAATGTGGATATTTAGCTTTATAGAGACTATTTTGTTAGTATATCTTTATATGAAAATGTTTCTTTGATGATGTATAGTTTTAAAAAAGGAACTCTTCGAATTAAATATCAATGGAAAAAGAATTGTATGTAATGTTTTTATCTCATTTAGAACAATTTATTGTGTTTCATTTCCAGATTTCCTTTTTTTTATATTTATTATTTTGAATTTTCCCTTTTTATTAAATGTTGTTATGTTTCCTCCCATACAAATATTTTAAATAGACTCAAAAGAAGTATGTACGAAAAAGAAATATCGATCGATCGCTTAAGAGTATTTTAAGTCTATCTGCATCGGAAAGTGTGTGCTAATTTATAATTTAAATGATATATTTATAACAAATATAAGGAATAAATTTGCTTGCTCTTTCCGATGTAGATTGATGAAAATAAATCTAGAAAAAAGAAATAATTATCTACTTTAATATAATAAATAATTTAATTTATTATGCCCTTTCTTCGATTTTAGTTTCCTTGATTATTATTATTATATTATTTATTTTTTATTCGCATATTAGATTTGGCTATCGTTAGTTAATGTTATTGGTGCTTATTGCCATTGGAGTCATTTCCATAATCTATATGGCTTCTGAATCAGACACAGTATAATCACCATATTTACTCAAAAGGTTTTAAGTCAATATTTATGTAAATAAATATATTTATCATTATAAATATGTTCATCAAATATGGTTGGCGATATGGCTAATGTACATGGAACAGAGGAATTTATATATAAGTTTTATCGTGGTTTTCTCAATACAATATCTAGAATTTAATTCCTATTCGATAACAAAGCCATATCAAATTATAATATCTCTTTGGATGGTAAGTATAATAGTAAATATAGTACAATATAATTAGTAGTCATATAATGGCATATCAATAAAATTGATCATTACGATTTAGGTTATAGAAAATATATATTGTCAAAATAATTTTAAAACTTGGTTTTATAAATCAAAATCAATAATTCATATAGATATAATAAAATATATTATAAATCCCCTTATGTTAATAAAATCATCATAAAACAGTATATCAATCTGCCCATATCGTACATAGCATCTACCGTACTTACACAAAACATAGTATGTGCATTTTCATTGATTTGAGAAAACTAATGTTTTATGTTTCTTTATTGCGTCTTATGCAAATATTAGAAATTAACTTGTATTTTTCTCCGCAACTATACAATATAAAAAAAAGGATTTCAGTTCCTAAAAGGAAACATAATTTGAGTGAAGAAAATGAATACTTTTACAAAACATAGTAAGTGACCTTACAATGCTTTGTGTAAGTACGGCAGAGCTGATCTGTCAGTCCGTACACCTTAGGATCAAGGACTTTAAAAAAATTATTCAATGGATTACTTACGACTAGTCGATTCAGCGAAATAACTTTTTTCCAATTCATTCTATTCCTTGTGATGATGAGCCTATATAAAATTATTTCATTTCCTAAATTGTTCTTATTTGTCCACCTATTTTTAGTCATTTATTATATTTGAATCTTGATTAGTTTTGCAGCACTTTAAAGTAATACTTCTTTGCATCAATTCCATGCGATTGAAAATTGACAAATTACCTATACGTATACATTACATTAAATAGATTTCGGAACACATACTAAATAAATTTCAAAGTAAAGAAATCTTTCTTGCCAATTAGCTACCGGAACATAGATTCTTCTCATTAAACTTGGAAATTCAATTGTAGAGCTTTTGTAGACCATAACTGATAATACCTTGTGCAAACTATAAGAGAGATGATAATAATAATGTCTAGATTTTCGGGTAATAAAATGTAATTTATCCGAAAAATTTATTTCTAAAAATATCCTCTAAATTATCGGATTCCCTTCAAACTCCTTAATTTCTTTAAAATGTTTCGATTTTTTGGAACCGTTATAATTTTGTGAAATTTTCCGGATGACACTATATGTTAAAAATCCACGACCCACGAGAGATCGTTTCTGATATAGCTACTTCTTTGGACAGCCCTGTATATTACTCGTATAGAAAAAATGATTTTGGGAAGGGGTGGAGTGGGATCGTGGATGGGGGGAGAAGACAGGAGGAGAGAAGGGGTGGGGGGAGGAGAGGCGGGGAGGCGGGGAGGAGACGGAGAAGAGTATAACGCTATTGAGAAAAATGAGAGTAGGATGTCTCCCATAGAACGAAAATTCTGTGAATTGCTCTGAAACTCAGTCGATTGAAGAATCGATAGAACTATTAACAATATGTGACGCGTCGTGACAAAAGGGACCTCATCTTGCCAGAGTAAAATTTTCAATACAGTACAAATCATGAGTTTAGGTCAAAATTTCATGTTTTGGGTTTCTTACACCAAACGCTCCCTACATATCTCATGATCAATTGACAAGTGAAATAACTTTAAATTTTAGCCGCTAATTAGCATAAAAATCTATTTTTCCAAACCTCTACCCAAGGAACAAAATGGACCTAAACTTGCCAATGTAAATCTTATGA
>JANTOP010028149.1:0-12104 GCA_027564815.1 Symmerus nobilis | reverse complement strand
TTCTACTCTTTCTCTATGAAAAACTTTATATTTGCAATAAAAAAAAATGTGGTTCACTAATCGCAAAAAAATATATCTTATCTTTTAAGTTGGACCAAAAAATACATGTCTACAAAATTTCATTGAAATCGCTTGAGTGGTTTCGGAGGTTAGCGCAAACGAACATAATGACATAAGATTTTTATATATTAAGATATATTCTGTTATGTAAAATTAAAATGTACCAGTATTCTTTTTGAATCGGAAATGACCTGCCAATATCTTGCAAAAAATTTCGTTTTTGAGAATAGCCAGTCGAATAATCATTTATAAGCTTACTGATTGTTTTCCTGAGAATATACATAATAATAAATATTTTCAAGTACAAATATGGCCTTTTCATATTTCTTCCGAAATAGATATCCAAAACCGGCGACCCAAAATCCAAAAGTGATATTAAAGGTAGCCGATTTAGCAGATCCAAAAAATTTCCGGATCCGTGAATTAACACCACCAGCAGCTATTAAAAATGAGTAAGTATATAAATTTAAATAAAAATACTTCTATATATTTAAACTAAATTTATTTGAAATAAAAAATTATTAACACTCAATTAGAGGTTATGTTATAAAAATCAATCTTGTTTAACAAAAAAAAAGGATAACATTCTTTATCCCTTTTTTGTACAGATTTATTATAAAAACACTCACCAATTTTTTCTTCTTTCTCGATTCCTTGCTCTTTTATCCGTTCAAAGGGATCATTATTTTACTAGTGCCACTTGGGTATCAACAACAGAATTAAGTGTTGTATGGTTAAATCGGCCTCAGAATATATCGGTTGTATCGGTTTGTAAAAGTCCCATGTGGATGTGTATAGAGGTTCGTATATAAACTCCCCAAACCCCAAACATTTTTTTCCTTGTACAATGTACTGTACAGTACATTTCCCATCTTATCCTAATATATATCTAACAAAAATATATCCCAATATCCTCAAAATAATATCAATCATTTTCTCCACTTCCCAGGCACATCGTATAAGTGGGGATGGCCGTGGATGGGTTGACATAACATCAGTACCATTATTTTCATCGAACGGTAGTACATACGTATCAATAGCACCGTTACGTGACGGTGGTGCTGGTCACTTTCGTCACATTGTTCATGTACAAATATCAAAAAAACGGGTACAACCGTTAACACATGGCCTATTCGAAGTTAATGAAATTGTTCATTGGGATGAAGTTAATGAACTGGTGTAAGTATTGACAGAAAAAATTTTGAATTCTCTTGTTTTGGAATCTGTATCTATCTGTAAATCATAATAAATATACCATTCTACTATAGGTATTATCTTGGAACACCGGAACACCACCCGGGTCAACAACATTTATACCGAGTATCGTCTGTACTACCATGGTACGGTGCCCCATTGCTACCACCAGAATGTCTTACATGTTCCCATAATTATGCCGGTAAATCAACGGCGACAACAAATGTGCCACCACCTCGTTTGGCTACATCATGGGAAGATGATTGGGAAGAGGATGTAACACAACCGGCGATACAACTAGCACCAATAACACCTACTACATTACCAACGAAAATGCGCAGAAAGAAAGGTTTCTCAGTTTTTCAAGATCAAATTATAAAAATATTCAGATTTCAAACATTTTTTTTCCCTTTCTATCTCAATAAATCAGACGATATCCATAACGTTCTTCAACAACCATGTCAATATCATCGGGTGAAATTTCCCCCTGGTAATAGTGCGTTTGTTGAAATTGACTGTTTAGGTCCTGGCGTACCAACAACAGCTATTTATCGACTATATTCGCGTCCCGGAAACGATGAGCATAGCCGACGACCACATAAATTGATGGAGCCAATATTTTACGTACAAAATAATTCGAAGTTGTATGAGAAAGTTGCACTAATCGCACTGCCACAAGTGAAAACCTTTCCGGTTATGATATCGGGCGGATATCATGCACAAGTTCGAATGTTTCTACCACCCGGGTTACAGGAGGATGAAATTACACGATATCCAATGGTTTTACATGTGTGAGTAATTATTTCGAACAAGCCCGATTATAATTTCTCAGTTTAATTTGAAAGTACCCGTTAGTTAGTATACTCGTAATCATGCTTATATTTTATTGTATTGGAACTTGTAACCAATTTCAAAGTCTTCGACGTATATTCGCATGTGGTGTGGGCAAGTACCTATTGTGTTGTCTATTGTTCCAATAATATTTTAAAATATTTTCTAATAACATTGTAAGAGAATTAGTAAAAGTCTTGAGATATAATGAAGTTTTTTATAATATAGTTGTAAAAACAAAATATGGAATATAGAATTTTTACCATTTTTCAGTGGGAAAATATGGCAGAAAAGTTAGCAAAAGGTCGAAAAATTCGGAAAAGATCCAAAAAATCGGAGGTAAACTAGAAGAAAAATGGAAAATTGGGAAATCGGGAAGAGTCGGCAACAATACATTACCCAATATTAAGGAGCCCATAATTGAAATATGGATCGTAAAATGCGGCAGAGACAAGTGTCTTGATATGGTAGTCGGTAGAAGTTGGGAAAAATGTGAAAAGTATTTGAAACAGTTTGTAAAGGAAATATCATAAGTAGCAGGGAAAAATCATTAATTTGGGGCATACTCAGGAAAATTTCGGGAAAATTTGATAAGTTTATTAAAAGTTCGAGATAGTCAGAAAAATTGACTGAAAATCAGACAAAATTTGAAGAAGTCGTCGGTTTAATGCTAAAATCACAATTGGATGGATAGAGGCTTAATAAGTTCGCAATAAGTTAGTTAAAGTTTGGATCGTCGAGAAAAGTAAATATCGGGTAAAAGTCGGCTGGAAATGGGATTTGAGAAAATTCAAGAAATGATAACTTGCTAAATAACCGCCAAAATGAAGAAATGTCCAGGACAGGTTGGAAATAAAGAAAATATCGTCAAAATCGCGACACTTCTGAGGTTTTACGGTTTTTCTGACTTTTTCTTGTTTCTTTATTTCCCGACATTTTCTGTCTTTGTAGACTTTTCCCGACATTTTCGGATATTTTACCGACTTTTTCCGAACTTTTATCTTGTTTTCCCAACTTCACTTTGACAATAAATATTCGCAATATGTTTCGACTTGTTTCTGTGTCTACTTTTAGCTAGAAGTACACATCATCATCATCATCATCTTTTACATTTACTCCTCTAGGGAGCATGGGCGCTTCCATATGGAAGTTTCTCTGACTTTTTTCGATTATTAACGAGGCTAGGTAGTCACTCTAGTGCTCAATCGTATTTGCTATTTCTTTACTTTTGATTACTGTATGCATGGCATACATATTTATTGCAATGGATCTGTATTCTTTTTTGGTGATACCCCGAATACACAAAGAGTCTCCGTATAAGAATAACTTATATTATTATACAGGGGACCGCCAGCTTTTAGGCGACCATCCGATAGGACGCGGCTTCAAATTCGATCGTTGTGACGATCACAAATTATTTAGATAATAATTTATGATGACGACACCCCGCTTCGAAGCTGCAATCTCCCTCTTCAAAAGCGGGTACACTACCCATTACGCCAATGAAGAGGTAAGTCGCTAGAAGTACACAGAGAAGTATTATTGACCTTTCCAACTTTCCTTGTATCTTGCCAATTGTGATTGACTTTACCGATCGTTACTGATTTTTTTTCTCGTGTCCCAACTTTCCTGGTTTTATCCGAATATTTTTCAGCTTATTCTGACTCCTCATGACATAAACGAGCCTTATTTACTAACCTTTTAAGAGATTATCTAGCTTTTCTAGATTCGCTAACGCTTTGCTGGATAATTTTATTTTTTGATTG
Source organism: Symmerus nobilis (assembly GCA_027564815.1). Lineage (NCBI taxonomy): Eukaryota > Metazoa > Arthropoda > Insecta > Diptera > Mycetophilidae > Symmerus > Symmerus nobilis. Next base: position 8,253 of record JANTOP010028149.1, on the reverse strand, counting down.
ATTGTAGACTAATCGTCCGGGAAATATAATACTAGTATATGCAGAGTTTTTTGTACTATACTTCGAAGGGCTTAACGGGACTATCCGCAGTCATGTGGTTCGGATACGATCATTGTAATGGTCACAAGTGTTTTTGTTAAGGTAATAATTTGTGTCGGTACCTGGGTTCGAAACCAACATTATTACAGAGTTAGCACCCATCAAACCTGAGGTATATAAGAACTTGTGCAAGTTCAATTAATGCCGAGAAAATCCACATTATTACAGAATTGCCCTAAATAATCCTTTGGAATTATTTCTTCTACTTATGTGTTCCCACTACTAATTCGTAACTACTCGTAAGTTAAACTGGACTATTAAATATGCTGTGCTGGAATATTCTTAACCGTGAACCTGGGAAAATAAATTTGAATAAAAGTAACATTTTCTCCCCTTAAACATCAATATTAATAAATGAAACATGTAGTTTTTTTAGTTAGCCAAAAATCTTTGGAATCTTTAAACGCTCATTTGGAAAAATAGGTTTCGTTTCCTAAAATTTTAAGCTTTACCATCTGTCGGACATATTTACTTACATACATGTTTAACAGATATAAGTGGTTTTAGCTACTTAATCTATTTTACTTTTCCTGTCATTCAAATGATCTCGTCAATATTTAATTATTGGAAAGCATGTGATTGATAATATATTCTTGTACAGGTGAAATCGTTTCTGCTTGATTAAATATATAAATTTAATTTCAGTCACTCTGCTCCTGGCACTCAATTAGTAACCGATAAGTGGACCATTGATTGGAATACATATTTATCCGGCACCAAAGATTATATCGTCGGACAAATAGATGGCCGAGGATCGAGTGGACAAGGTTATAGATTACTGCATGAAATCTACCGTCGATTGGGATCCGTTGAAGTATCAGATCAACTAGAGGTAACGGAGTATTTACGAGATAAATTTCATTTTGTTGATGCCCGCCGTATGGCTGTATGGGGTTGGCATTATGGTGGTTATACAGCAACATTAGGCCTAGCTAATCTTATGTCATTATTTCAATGCGGTATTAGTGTATCACCGATTGTTAGTTGGAAGTTGTATGGTATGGTTTAATTAATAATAATTAATAAATAGATATTTAGTTGAAATTATTATATTTTGACATAGAATCAGCATATACGGAACGTTATTTAAGCTTTCCAAATGTAACTGATAATTACAAGGGTTACGAGGAGGCGGAATTATCAAAATATGTGGATAACTTACGCGATAAACAATATTTACTGATCCATGGAACGGCCGATCATAACGTTAATTTCCAACAAAGTATGACCCTCGCTCGATCTCTACTAAATCGGGGTGTTTTATTTAAACAGCAAATTTATCCGGATGAGGACGAAAGCTTAAGTGGGGTACAAAGACACTTGTATCGTTCGATGACTACATTTTTTGAGGACTGTTTTCGAAAACAGGTGATAGGGCTTATTATATATTTATACAATTTAATCAGGTATTTATAGACATTCTGTTAATTTTAAAATCAGGTGCCGGTTGAAGTGAAAGCTGGACTTGGTAATGGTGGATACGATGATCGAACATGAGATTGATTGAAATATAGGCGAGTGGTTGTGATACAGAAATCATTAAAAGATTTAACTTCAGGCAATATTTTAACACATCATTTTGACAGAAATTATTATAGCGTATTATTAGTAATACAGTTAACTACCTACTTAATTCTACATATAAAATCAGATGGCTCATTATCAAAGTTTAATTATCCAATTCGGTTATATATCTAAAGTCGTTACTAATATTATACATTCTATCCTCTAACACACAAGGAAAAATATTATAGAAGTATTCTTGTTGTTAGAAGTTCTTTATGTTGCATAAATTATGGTTTCTGAAGCATTAGAAAAATAAATTATTTTTCTTTTATATTCTCTTAATAAGTGATAACTAAAGTGCCAAACTTGATGTTGTATATTTTTTACTATAAAAGAGAAATGAAATATATTTAAATTAAATGTTGATCAAATTTAATGTCGAAATATTAAGTAAATTGATTTGAACAATTTTTTTTTGGCAATACATATAATTGCAATATGTGTATATATACTTCTTTCAATTTCATGAGCATAATTTGAAGCATATATTTAAAGTACCAGACAATTAGACATCAGTCTCTCTATTTCTAAATATAGCAATAATATTAAACATTAAGTAAAATACAACTGAAATTAATCGGAAGTATTCCAGAATATCCCCGAAATAATTTTCAAATTACGACAGAACAATTCTGTCGATATTTTAGAAAAATATAATTAATAATTATATTTTGCGAAAAGTATTGTAAGTATATTCGAAAACCATAATATATCTTGGTGAAATGAAATTTAGTTAAACCTACAGACATTTCTTCAAACCGAAATCGAAAATCAAATCGCTATAACCAGATATGTATTTGATTCCTTATAAAATTGTGTGATAAAATCCGTATTGGAAATTTCTGAACCGATGTTGTCATCGACTTAATATTAAAGAAACATTTTACGGAATTAAATATTCCGAATCATATAAAACTATATAAATCTAACAAAAAAATACTCGTAAGGCAAAAGGAGATGACAATTGATTAAGCAACTGAATGTCATTTGAATGAAGCCAGAATTTGAAAATTAACACTCTTTGAATTTATGTTAAAGTTCTAGTCATTTATTTTAAATGTATCAAGTGATCAAATATATTTGGAGTTAATATGAATCTTATCTCCATTTTTTTATATAAATATCGCATATAACACGTATATAGGAGATCCATTTTGGAGTTTTCTATGATTAACGTGTATGGTTTAAATGATTTCTTAAAGTAGGATTAAACTAAAATGATAATAAACTCAAAACCTCATAACTGATTTTACATAGTTATGATGATATCATTATTATTTATTGTTGCAGGAGTTCGATCTGCATATGCAGGTTTGAGAGTGTTAGAGAAAGCGAAGAGATTAGCAATACAATTTTGAAATAAATATTTTTTTCGCAATATTGCTTTCCTTAGCAGACCATGCCCGTTTCCTGAAGCAATAGAACTGCTACCTATCGGCTACCAGAAATAATTCCTTACTCCTTATAAAAATTATCACTTCAAACGTCCCTAATACCACCATGTTTAAAATAGAGATGTTAAGTTTTATTAATTTTATTAGTTCCATCTGAACAACTGTCAGAATCCTCCGCTCGGAATACTTACTTCAAAAATGTAGTTGCTAACTAGTAGCATTAGTTTACATTACGCTGTAACCACCATCTAGACTAGTTCTTAGTATAGTTATTTAATATTCTGTAATGAAATCCATTTTTTAACAGTCAATCAGCGAGAGGGGCTTAATTCCATTTATTTTCTACTTGAACGCTTGAGTTCGATCCAACACGTCATCTCACGTATTATTCTTACGCCTTTAACATATTTTTGATTTAAATTTGTATACTGCTCAATACAGTTAAGTTTGATTATTCTATGTATATGGTAGTATCGTATTATTAATTGTCAATTGTCTACTTTTCTATTAGTTATTAAATTCATTTAAACGTCAAGACAAATGGACTGATAAAACATCGATTTAATTTTTTATTTCCAAAAAATTGAAATAAAAAGCTATGGCGAAAATCGACTATATGAAGAATTGCTAAATATTATTATTAGAAATGTTGCAAAAGTTATAGATTAGATAAATAATTAGAATTTAGGCAACTATTGTGGCAACAACAATATTATTTTAATTGTAACAATTTTTCGCTTTTAATACTTAATTATAAACATTTCTAATTCAAAAAATGTAGCAATTTTGCAATTATATCAATTGTGGTATTTGTAATAATTATGGAGTTATGGCTATTGTATTGTCGATTCTAAAAAAAAAATTGATCAATTGTATTAAATAAAGGCAATTGTAGCCACAAATTCTAATGCAGTAATTATTATAGGAATCTTAGAACTTTAGTAATAGGACGCATTATTACTTAATATTTCTATTGAATCCAATTGCTCAAAGTAAAAGTTGTTATTTAATTTAATAACAAAATAATTTATTAAAACTCAAGAGAGACGGAATTATGAAATTATTTTATTATAAAAGGTATAAGATTTCATTATTAGATTAGAATAACAATTTAATAATTTAAATTAGTAAATAAGGGTCCAACATTAAATTATGTTATTTTATTATACTTGTATTCTCATTAATGTTTTATTTGTAGAGGATTTATCGACATATCGAAAATAATTTCAAACTAATTTACATAAAGTTTATTTATTTATTAAAATATTACTAAATTATTGATTTAATAGAATAATTTAATATTTTTATTATAGCCTTTAATGGTTTAATTTAAATAAAATTTAATATTTTAGAAAAATTACGAAATGATAAATTAGAAAATCAAAATTTAAATAAAATAATTGATTACCTAAATAGAAACTATTTGAAAATTCCAATATAATATAAAAGCGTTAATAAAATTACAAGAGATTTATTGAAATTAATTATTTAAAATTGTATATAAAGTATATCAAACTTTAATTTCTGAGTAGAGAAGTTACCTGAGTTTTGAATGTCTACTGAAAATAAATATGATACATAGATTACATTATGAAATTATTGCTAAATCTTCCACACATAAATCTAGTTTACAGAAATAATTTATATTTTATCGAAAGAAATTAAAGTAATTAATATTTTAATATAATGTGAAATTTATACTTACAATTGATATTGATACCTATCATAAATATTATTCGAATTGTTACCCACAAATAGAATAAAATGAATTATATAATAATAACAAAGAAATTCAAAATTATAATTTACTTCCAAGTAAATAAGTAGATTCTATCATAATAATATAATAATTTGAAGAAAATTTAGAATATACCTATAATTAAAAAATTAATACTTGATACAAAACAAATTGTGATTTCCATCTCTTCTAAATTATACGAGTAATATATAAATTAGTAGAGGTAAAGGTATTTTATCATTTTGGCTTCATTGTATTTAATCGCTCTTACTTCATCAATGTGATTTTAATTATTATTTCCTTTGAGTACGAGAAATAATTATATCTATTATGGAGCAAAAATATTTAATTGTAAAGAAATTCTAATGAAACACAAATAATATAAAATAAATTATGAGAAAAGTAACTCTATTTAAACATAAATAAAATTCTCTATTTACAAAACGTAATTTTAATAAAAAAAATTGCACAATAATTAAATTATTTATCATGAAAAAATATATTTACAATTAATAAAAATTTGTAATTTAATAATACTCGTAGTACTGATATTAAATTTTCATATAAAGAATATTTTTAATTCTGTTAATTATATAAAATATTTATGAACCTGCATCAACTCTGTACAATGTTAATAAAGAAAATCAAATACTAAAATTTAAAATTAATTATAATAGAGAAGAGAAATAAATATTTACAGTAAAACTACTATTCTATAGAGAACTCAATCGAAAATGAAAAATATTTAATTAAAATTTGATTAATTATTAAAACATTAGCCATATATTATAATATTTATTAAAATTATAAATTCAATTTACTGAGTTCACAATGTATTACAATAATAATAATATTTAAATTAATAAAATAGTAAATTAGAGAAAATAAAGACAATTACAAACAATTTGTTTAATATTTAAATTAAAATTAAAATTAAACAATCTCTGTAGGGTAGGATATTTGACTGGATTGATCGGAAATATAATCGAATGGAATTATAAGTCTAATCAAGTCAAATTAAATCAAAATATTAGGCTTACGAAACTATACTTATTGTCCTCAGTTAATTTTAACTGATTTCAAATATATGATTAAAAGAAATGATACCTGATTGAAGCATTCATAAAGAATATTATATTTAAATCTTCTAGTAATTCCATGGCTTTGTTCGAAAATGTGATTCTGAATACGTTAGCTTGATATTTAGCCATTGCTTACAATCCTTGGTGTTCAAGAAGTTTAAAAATTCGCTCTGGAAGTAAATTGTCGGTATTCGGTTTTCACCATACTCATAATTAGTTTAATAATCGTTCTATCGTTTGACAGGTCAGAACATCCTCTTAGATGATAAATATGCTAGCGAATCACGATGGTTCGTAATGCCATCTGACATCTGGCATTTTTTAATAGGTAGTAATTATGAAAGGGTTAAGAACTGTGATAAATGATTCGCTAGCATATTTATCATTTAAATTTAAGCTATATAAGCAATAAGAACGATTGACAAAGGTTTGGGAGTTGGCTTCTGTAGTTTAATGGATAAAACATTTTCCCGGCAAGAAAAAATTGTAGGTTTGAATCCTACCAGAACCATTATGTTCTCCTAAACTTTTCTCAATGAAGGACGCGAAATTATTAAATCGAATACGAAATGTATTGAATAATTTCCATGTCCAGTAATGTATCATAAAACGGTCGTATTTCAAATATCACTTTAAATAAGTCTCTGAAAGACTACCTATAGGTGCGTTATTATTTATCACAGTTCTTAACTCTTTCATAATCCTCTCAGATGTAACATAGAATACACCAGAACAGTATAATATTGAGTTCCAGTTCAAAATGTTATTACCCAACAAAAAGTATAGCATAACTAGGATATAACAGAGGTGGGATATATACAGCCCGCGGGTAGCTTGCGGCCTGATCAAACGATTCAATTGGCCCGCGGGACCATCTGCTAACTCGATCAATATTTTTGTAAAACGATCAAAGTTGTTTGTAATACTAAGCATAGGAACCTAAGAACTATTTTCTAAATATCTGTAAAAAGCTATTTTAAATCAAGAAAATTCAAGATTGAGTCAGTTATACATTTCTTATTTCCATTTATAATTAAAAATTAGAATGTATCCGGGAAAAAAATTCAACCAAATTATATGAACCTTTCTTAATAAAATTTGGAATCGAAAAATCTCAGGCGATTTACAACGAGATTAATAACTGTAAAATAATCAATTTAATTTTGCCGAGACTTCTCCCTCAATTTTTTTAATTTTTCCAGGTAATTTTCCGACTAATTTTCTCCTTAATTGGACTGTTTACCGAATCATTCTGATTTTTCCCGCACTTTTTCCCTAATTTTACTGACTATGCCTAATTTTTTCAATTATTCTAAATTTTTAAATTGAATTTCTGTCATATTTTGACTTGTTGTGGCCTAAGTTGGAAGATATTGAGTCATGGGTCATTTTCGCCCCGTTATGGCAGAAAGAGAGCTCGAAGCTCTAGAAACTCATCGAAAAATGGGGTTAAGGGGAAATAAAAAAACCCAGAAATTTGGAATATGATCCGAAAAGTGCCGATAATGAAGGTGAATGTCATGAAAATGTTATCAACAACTAGTTTAAAGTTGATGTCAGGAAATACGAAAATGGGGAAAAGGTTAGGATAGTTGGTAATTAGCTAGGAAAATTCATATAAGTTGTGGAAAGAAAAGGTTCCTAGAGATCCAAAAAAAGCAGGAGAATATCCATATTTTCTCGTGACATCAATTTTAAAAAAATATATAGATGATTTGCTATCCAATTTTCCCCAATATTTCATGATTTACAAAACAAATCTTTCAATTTCAAGGTTTTTCCAAATTTTATAATTTTCGAAATTTCACTTGCAGACAATTTCGCGAAATTTTGTTCATAAAATTTAATTGAATGCCAAAATATCAATTTTCAAGAAAACAAAATATTTGCTTATAGTTCTCATGAATTTGGGAACCATTTACTGAATTCCCTAGAAATTTTCTCCGAAATTTCAAAAATTTAAAAACGGGCAATTGTTCTTAAACGAATAATGAAGAAAGTAATCTCTCATAATTCCAAAAAATCAACCCCTAAATTTTGACGGGCGATTTGCGCCGAACTTTAATTTTTTATTTATATTTTTTTGCGATTTTTCTGACATTTTCCCACCATTACTCATTTTCCCGACTTTCTCTCTATTTTTCTCAATTTTACCGAATTTTTCGGACATTTCCACATTTGTTAAATGATGATAAATTATGATGAAAATGATGATAATTCCCACGATCAATTACAATTCTAGAGAAATCATGATATATTCGTAATAGGTCATTAATTATTTACCATATACTGCATAATAACATAGATAAATGTAGTTACTGGTAGATGACCAATCTCATATAAGGAAAATGACGCCAAAAAAATGTGTATAACA
>JANTOP010028138.1:0-12105 GCA_027564815.1 Symmerus nobilis | reverse complement strand
ACAGAGACTCCTTGTGTATTGGGGGTATCATCAAAAACAATACACAATCCATTGCTATTAAATATGTAATTGGTCCATAGCAATGGATTAAATGATCAAAATAAAGAAAAGACAAATACGGTTGAGCGCTAGATTGACTACCTAGCATCAATCGTTAAATAATCGTAATAAGTCACAGAAACTTCCATATGGAAACGCCTATGCTCCCTCGAGGAGTAAAAGGTATAAATGATGATGATGACTTGATTTTTTAAAAAAACGTACCTACATATGTCACTTTCTCAGAAACATCGAAAAATAACAGTCTGTTCTGTAACAAAGGCGACTATATTCAGGACTGACCTTCTGCAATAACTTTTTTGGTGCGTATATGGCGTTAAGTGTTCCTATCTTACAGTTTAGAATATCCCCTTCGCTATATCATGCCAATGTCGTCGAGAAGTTTGAACGCATCCCATCTGTGATGGGATTTAGCAGCATAAGGTACTTATCCCTTCAGAAAAGTACCTAAAGCGAGCTTTCAAGTTCAATGGTTCTCTTTGATTCTTCTAAAAGTATTTTCGCTATTTATTGACTGATCAGCTGATTATGACAGATTTTTTAATCAGCTGGCTGATGTAAAATTCGTTAAGATTACATATTCTTTCTAAATTGTTCCTCAAAGTCTATACTATATTTTTTATATATAATAAATTCATCTATTCATACTGAAATACCGCAATGTTGAAATTTTTCACACCACAAAATTCTTTCCCAAGTCACCGATAAGGATATCCCGCATGTCGTAATTTATCATTTTGTAACCTATTACCCAGACTGTTTAGTTTATCATTATTATATGTGACGCGTCGTAAGAAAAGGGACCTTATCTTGCCAGAGTGAAATTTTCAGTACAAAACAAAACATGAGTTTAAGTCAAAATTTCATGTTTGGCGTTTTTGACACCAAACGCTCCCTACATACCCCAAGATCATTTAACAAGTGAAATAACTTTAAATTTTAGCCGCTAAATAGCAAAAAAAAATATTTTTCTAAACCTCTACCCAAGGAACAAAAGAAACCTAAACTTGCCAATGTAAATCTAATGAGGCAAATGTGTGCACATGAACACTGTATTAGCACTATTAGGCAATATGTTTGTAAGAAAACACAAAGAGCCGTTGTGTACCCCCCCTCCCCCCAATCCCCCGATAAATTGGGGAGGGGGGGGGGGATGATATTAATTTTCAAAAATTTTGGTGATTGGAGGGGTATCAAAATTGAAGTTTAATGAACTAAACACAAAAGTGCGCTCTAGCACTTATTGTGCTAATAAAAGTGTATTATTGGCATGAAAACAAGTCAAAAATATTGCCAAACTTTAACCCCAATTATCTCGAAACTATCATTTTTGAACTATAGAATTCAACACACCATAACTTCGCCAATTTAAGACATTTTTGAGTGATTTTTTCTGAATTCTCTTCAGAATTTTATCCTTAATCGAATGGTATCAAACACTCAAATTTGACCTCTGGCAAGATAATGTCCCTTTTCTCACGACGCGTCATATATAAAATAAAATAAATATAATACTAATAACATAAAAAATTAAATAAATAATTATAATAAAAATACTTAAACTTACGTGGATCATTTTAAATTTACACACAAACTTGTATTATTTTCCAGCGTCTTAATTAGTAGTGCAAAACATAAAACAAATGGGTGGTAATTTGCCCATGTTACTAATGAAAACAACGAGAAAATTCCACCACTATTTTATATACTAAGTACCGGTCCATACGGTATAACTATACCGTACCTGAGAAAAGAGAGTTCTAACAGGAATAATAGCAATAAAGTGAGAGCGTTAAAAATTACGTGTAATTTATATGGGACTGAATTCTCTCCAAACGTGTCCGGCTTCCATATTCAAATGATAGAAAAATATATAGAAAACAACAAATTATTTTAATTGTATAGAGTAATAGCAAGGGGAAAGGGGAAATTTTATATATTTTATATGGGAATCGACCATACTTGAATGATATTTTAAGATAATTTAATGAGAAAAAGACACGATTTTTCGTGAAATCAACCATTTCTATTAAAACTCTCTGTTCTCAGTACCGTACCATACTATATACCAGTCCTTAAGAAAAATCCCTATAACATAACCTCACAAATCTCTCTTGAGTAAAATTAAGCTTTAACGAAACAAATGACTGAGAGCATTAATGAGGTAAATGTAAATTTTCTATACAATGGTGGTTAAGGTATTGTTAAGAGATTGAAAAAGTATAAATAAACGTGTGCTAAATCCTGATGCAAGTTACCACTTCCAAGGCCTCACACGTCTCTGCCATTTGCTTTGTTGAAACAAATCAGTTCAATTTCAAACAGTTATATTTATGTGGCGTTTTGGTACTTACGTATCTGGATACATGTGCTATTATTGATGTAAGTTATGTGTCTAAATTACATGTTGTCAATAAACCAATACATTTCGGGATTACTTCCGTGGTTTCATTCAACTTTTGAATTTTAACAGTTTCACTTTTTTATGATATTCAATTGCCAGATGAGGTTAACAAACATAAATTTAATCTAGGAAATTTCAATAAAAATTGCTTAGTCCCCCTCGTTCAAAACTTCTTAGTCAACTTAATGAGACTTTTCGTATTACATTTCCATTAATCTTTGTTTTATAGAATATTCGTAGTATTTGTAGTTGATTATGTCTCAAGCGACTGATTATTATATCTGCAACTTTAAATTATAGGTTCAGGGGTTGTGTATCTTTTTAAGAAGCCGGAAAATAACCCTCTAGTTCTTATCACTTATTAGTACCACCGGGTTTAAAGAAATTTCTAAAAAGCAGGATGTTACTCGACCAGCTTGTACTCACCTTCGCTATATGCCACCTACCCCCAATGAACTCATTTCAGATCGACAATTTTATAAACGTCGGCCCCTCTTATAATTATCATAATTACCGGAATTACACATCACTAAATGATTAATTAATATTAATTCCATGACGGGAGAAAATATATTGTCAGTCCATATTCTGACTATTTATATAGTCTACCTACACTTAAGGGAAAAATAAAGAATAATTAGCTACACTAACGGTCATTTAATATAAAATAAATCCATTGATCACACCTCTGGTATTTTAATGAAAATATAAACTTCTAACAATACATACAGTCGTACTTAAACTCCCAGTTTATTGTAATTAGACGTTAAATTGAGCAAAGAAAAATCCGTTAAAAATAATGAGTGTCCTATACTTCGTTCTTCGAAAAAATTATTTACGTACGTGAGTCTATATATTGAAATAATCATCAAGATACCTTCTACGTTAATAAAAACTAAATATATAATCCACACCCAAATGCAAACAGAACTATAAAATAACAATGTTAAATTGTGTATAGGGGTTGAGGAATTGTGTATGTATATGTAAATTTTCCGAATAAAAATATTCATTTTCTAACAGTTTAATGTTAACCATGATATTTTCACGGGTAGTAGAATGATTTAAAAAAAATACTCTCAAGTATGGAAAAGGTTGGTTTTTTTCTTATCAATTTCCTTTATTTTCATATATAGTGAGACATTTAACGGACATTAGAGTATATGAGCCCTGTCAAATATAATGTAATCATAAGGTTACGTGAACACCTTTCACAATAAATTTCTCCCCATATCCTTTTTACACAATTTCCTTGATAAAAATGCATATAAATATAAGTGAAATGAAAATGAAGAAAAATATCTGCTTTTATCGCATCGTTTAGATTTTCCCGACTATGGAATACAATTTTCTTTATTAAGTTATATAGTATTAAGATATGGTTGGTATAATATCCTTATAATCCGATATACCTTCCTTCATATTGAGTTCCTTTAAGCATAATAATTTTCAATTTTGCTATTCATTTCATAGTCAATATTGTAAAACTGTAGCAGCATTGAAAAAGAAGTGTTGAGCTTTTATATTTTGTAATAAAATCAAAGAAAATATCCTTGATATTGACTCTATTAGGAGGATAAAGATTTTTCTATTTTGGGGTGTAGATTTTCCAAGTAAAAATTATTGTGTTGTGGGATTTAATGAGTGGATTTTTATAGCAACAACAAATTTTGATTGATTCAGGGTATATTGGAATTATTGGTATTGGATACACATTGTATTGGATTACAAAAAGTATAGTGATCGATAAAATGTAGTATTACACAAAAATTTATCGGTATGTCGGTATAAATTTAAAACTTATTGAAAGGATATTTTACAGTATTAAATTTAACAATTTTAAATATTAGAAGTTTTTACATATAATTTAGACTTCTGGATATTTTTTTAAATACGAGTGCGGCATGAGTTAAATAATAAGTAATTAAAACAATATTCATGTCAATCTCAGGATTAAATAAAAAGATGCATAAAATGAGATTCTAGATAAATTCTACCTAAAATTAAGTTAGCTGAAAAATTATGTGTCATTTATAGATGCTCTTACTCTACTTATTCAGTCAGAATAGAAGGAACGTCAGGCCCAAAAGCTGCAAGCTCATTAAAATCTTATATTGCAGAGCACCTATTACTATTATAGAGAATTTAAATTTTAATGAATTTAAATTATTTTCATCATAGTGAATGTAATGATTATCATTCAAAATTATTAAAATTTTTATTTCTAAAATTTCTAAATTTTTAATTGATTGATTTTTATGTCGTACAATGTTCTGTCCCTCCAATAATTTTCAGTTTTTATTACAATATATCTTATACCCATAGTTTAAAAACTTTCAATTTCTATTCTGTTCTGTTCTACTGAATTAAAGGGATTGAGAATCGATTGACAAGTTTAAAATAACAGTAAAGTCCAACCTGAGTTGTCAATTTGATTAAGCTTGGGTATAATTGGACTCGATGGTGATACATGGGTAACTGGGAAACTGTATTATTCTATCCTAAAAAGTTGTAGTTATGCGATCGGATAACATTGATAATGAAAATCTGAAATTACGTATACGATGGGAATTAATTCCATGAGTTCTAAGGTACTAATACCTAAACATATTTTATCGGAAGCAAATGTTTAATATCTCAATACAATCTTCTCAATTCAATCTTCTCAATTTTAAATTCATTTATTATAAATACGCTTCTACACTTATCTTAATCTCACCATATAGCATACCAGTGACGTGCGGTTATCATCTACATGCGGTGTGCAGAAGTTTATGACCCCTTAACAAAATATTACAGCCTTTACCATATCCATTTGCTTTATTCAAGAGAACATTTCTCAGCGCTATTACTAGAGTGCAGGCCGCATATTTTCTTCGGCTGGAAAAAATAAAAAGACGCACAAAGTTTCTTTGATAGTTAGGTAAAAATACAAAAACTAAATATTTCGGAAAAGTTGAAATTTATCTAAGAAAAATAAAATATCCCTAAAGCCTCGCACCGATAAATTTGAATATCGGACATCGCCACATTTGATTCGGATTTCCCGCTAATTTTCTTCGGATCCAAATAAATGTAATGTTGCAGGGAGTTTATAAATTAGATGAGGAAAAACACAAAAATATCAAAACTAAACATTTCATAGAAACGCTCTGCAAAAACTTAAAAGCTCCCAGAAAGCATTGTTTTCCGAATAATATTTTTTACGTTTTAAAATCCCTTTTCTATTCAAATAACGACCTTTTTACGAAATTTCCAATTCTCCAAAAAAAAAGCTCGAAAGCTCTTTGAGATTTAATTGAGAGATAATAAAGCTCTTTAAAATGTTATTTAATATTAATTTGGAGTCGAATTTTTATCCATTTCATCAAATTTAAATGAAATATGGAATTTTCGTAGAAACCTTTTTCGTAACTATTAAAAACCCAACGAAAGCAAGCTCGAAGTATGAAACTTAATTGTTTTCGTGTAAAAATCTATTTTCTATCCATATAACAGCACTTTAACGAAATTTCAATGTATTCGAAAGCTCAGTGAAAGCTTAAAATTATAATTTGTTTGTATATAATTTGGAATCTAATTTTTATTCGATTCATTAAATTTACATAAAATATGAAATTTTCCCTAAAAGCTTACTCAACCCATTGTAAGCTCAAAGAAAGCTTTAAGTTTCGAACTTAATTTTTACGTTTTTAAATCTATTTTCTATCCAGATATCGGTCTTTTCAGGAAGTTTCAAATTTTCCCCAAAGAAGTGCTTCAAAAATCTCGAAAACTCATTGAAAGTATATTATGTAAAATTTATAATTTGCCTTGAATTCAATTCAACTCAATACATTAAAGCAATATAGGTTTTAATTTTCCAAAGAGCTTTTTAATGAAAGATTCCTATTTCATTTAAATTTATTTATCGGTACATAAAATAGATTTGATAATATTAAGAAAATAATATTTTAATTAAAAGCTATGAATAAGCTTTAGTCAGTTTCTCAAAGCTTGTTTCAGACAATTTTAAATTCCTATGACATTAAATTATTTAGATAGAAAATAGATTTTAAAACATATATACGTATAATTTAAAACGATAATGTAAAATATTCATGCGGCGTTTAATTTTCCACGGATCTCTTCAACGAAAATTTCGGATTTCATTAAATTTAATTGTTGGGAGAAAAACTAGATTCCAAACTGCCTAAAATAATATTTTATTTAAAAGCTTTCGATGGAACTTTCTTAAAGTTTTTCAGAAAATCTTCAATATCACTGATTTAAAATTATTAGGATGGAAATTAAATTTCAAATGTATAAACGTAAAATGTAAAATGTAAAAATTCAAATGTAAAAATGTAAATCCGATACAATACCTCCACGTCAATGGAGAAAACAAGACATCAAGTATCACATATCTTCCACTGATCGGAAGAATCCCCAAGGAGGTGGACCATAGGCTAGATTTCGAGACTTTTTTAGTAGCGTCTCTCCTTCCACCTCATAATTTAATCTAAAGTTGAAAAAAAATTAGCCAAATTGTTCAAACTTAAATAAAATAAATTAAAATAATTTTAGCTAGTAATTTGCATCAATGAGAATTGGTTACGATTTTGTTAATATATTTCATTTCTATTATATCACTATTAATTTCATTATCTATCATAATTTTACATTACCTCCCGTATACTGAATTAACTAACCAATCTACCTAACTAAAAAATCTAAAAAACTGATTTCAGGCCGATTTGTCTCCAATATCTTCTCGATAGTGCATATTATTGTTATACTTGTATTAGATGATGCGGACTAATACTAATATCTCGAAGCATAGATAAGGCGAATCGGGGCAAAATCATAAGGAAGTAAGTCCTTCCATAAATTATGAAATAAGTCCTGATCTTACGATCCTTTCCTTATTTAGGTTTATAATGTGGAAAGGCCTATCATGGCCATCGTTTCTTGCGTCGTATTAAGTAATCACCATTTATCATCGATAACGCCAATAGTTTTCTATCTACGTATATGAATCCTTATATCTTGATTATATGTAAATCTTTTTGTAAAGTAGTACTTAAACTGTCATATGTCTTGAAAAGTTTTTCTTATTTGCTATATTTAAAATAATGAATAACTAACCAAACACATGCATCCTCCAAATCAAACATGCATCAATCTCCCAGTTTTTTTTTTAATATTATTATTGCGATATCAGTTTTGAAACTATTTCTAGACTTAATTACATGCAATGCATATTTTTAAGTTTCGAAATTCGAATTTATGTTCGAATATTTCGTCATAAACACATTGTCAGCGTAGTAAATAAATTGTAGGTTTGAAGATTGAAAATATGTATAGTTATGATTCGTTCGCCAAGGATATGCATATAAGAAAAATGTTGTTATGATTTCAAAAGACCACAGCACAGTGGGCTAGGGTTATTAATGTTTTAAGTTTTTGATAATATCAAAGGAAGTGTAGATGAAATTGTATAAAACATGTATTTGACTACTAAGTTATACTAAGGCCGTATTCCAAACCTATTGCACTTCCCACTATTACTCGCAGTTCGTACCTAATTTTTATCTAAGCATGTTCCAAACGTTCGCTGTTAGTATTATACTTCGCACTTTAATTAGGTCAAATTCGTAGTGTGGTGAATACTACACTACGTCAGAACTGAATTTGTCTAGTGTTAAAGAATTACAAATAGTAAATAATACATGAAAATTATGGTTTATAATAAAATTAATTGTTTTTGTTGACTTCATTTGTCACTTAATATTTATCTAATATGAATTAATTATGATCTTTGGAACTGATTTTAATGCGCCCTTGTAGTGTATCTACGAGTGCGAATGAGGAGTGCAAGTGCATGTGCGGAGATGTTTGGAACACGCCCTGACTGTATTTTACTTATAAGTTTTGGCACTTTTATCTACAAAATTTCTATTCTCTAATAAATGTGCTCATCCAAGTCCTGCTAATTATTGTTAATTTCCGATTATTCAGTTTTTAAATAGTAACGGTCAAGTTGAAGATTTCAATCATAAATTACATCCATAAATATGGGCTAAATGATCTCTCACGTTCATATTTCTCTGTAGTTAGGAAATGATTTATTCAAACGTCAACAACTCTAAAAAGAAAGTTGTATTTCTATCGAACCCGTTTTGATTCTGGGCACCGTTCAGAAATAAAAATATGCAATTATAACCTCGCCGTAAAATAAATAAAATGTATTGTATGGTAGGTATACTGTCTCATTTTTTCTGTGTTGTTTATTTTGTAAGGCCATTATGTGGACTATAAATTTATTTATAGAATTTGCATATTGATGCAATTTTTCTTATTTACTTGCATATGATTTCTTTTATTTGTTGTAATAATGGGATTTGAATCAATCAAACCTTCTAAGAATTTATATGACTAAATTTGTCACCAAATTACTTAATTTTAGAGCCGAATTCCGAATAAGAGCATCTGAAAACTTATGTTTTAAGTACTGCAACTATTCAAAAATACCTCAATTCTCTCAAAATAGTTGACCCATTGAAGATTTTCATACCTCATGTTTATTGCATGTTGTCGAAATTGACGACGCATTACAAGAAAATAAATTAAATATAATTACGAGTATTACATATATACAAAGGTATTAATTAAATAAAATACATAAAATAAAATCGTACCATTATAATATACAATACTTTTGTATATGCACTTTTAGTTAATTGCACTCGCAATGAATCTCTCATTGTGTTAATTGATTTTTTATAAAAATTTCATTCACTCGGTGTGGTCGCGATAGAATCGATTTCTTAAAAAAGTGGTCCAAATTGCATAATTTTAAAATTTAATCAATTTATATGGAGATTTACGGTAATTTTCCTGTGGTAATGACGATATAAAGTTTATTATTATACTTAATAGTTAATTATAACCTTAACTGAAAATTATAAGTGAAAAATCGAATAAAAAATTTCCCTAATTAAAAAAAAAATTGAGATATGGGTCTCCTACTTTCGGTACTAGCTAGTTACGTGGGTGGTATTGAAATTATACTTATAATTCGTGACATTACACATCAAATTTGTTTGCATCAGAGACAACTTCAAAATGAAAATGATTCTGACCAAGAGTTGGAACGAATAAAAGACAACTTACGTAGTTCGTTATCGAAAGCCCGACGCCGGGAAAGTGAAAATTTCCAATGTATGGAAGACGGTGTCCTATATAGTAATGGATATCGGGTCAAGGACGACAATGCTGCCGAAACGGAACGTTGGATGGAACAACGGCAAGAATTAAATCGAACTTTGAGCAGTGAAATTGTTGACCATGACAATGAAAATGACTCATCGAATGATCGACGACCGCCAAACGAACGAACGACAGACGAAAATAACGTTAAAAAAAATGTACAATCCGAAGAGAACGATGCGGAACAACGAATTCAATTAAAGGAAACAATCGATACTACCGATATCGTTGCCAATAAAATTGAAACCAATGGGAAATTATCATTGAGTCAACAATCATCAGTATCAACATCAAATAATGATGTACATTTGTCCGATCCAGATGAAGAACCGGTAAGCGAGATATATTCCGATAAATATTTACGGTCATTGGACGGTATTAGCAGTAATAAATTTCGTCCATTAGTACGTGAGGATGGATCGGGACGTAGACGAGCGTTTAAAAAACGTCGGTCTGGCAGCCAATCATTATCATCCGGTGACGATGAACAATCAAGCAGGAGACAATCACGTGAAGATGAACTAAAAATGTTCACTTCATTAGAAGAAGAAGAGCTAAATGATGCCAATAAAGACTACGTTCCCATTCAATATTTAACCGAAAACTCCAATTCAACTCATCGACGAAAACCTAAACCACGAACACATAGTCCGAATGATAAAGATGTCATGGTAGCTACAGGTAAAGATTCTGTTATTAACGACGCGAATCCGGATCCATGGTGTGATGTTCGACCGACACATTTCCATGATACCCAGCTGTGGAAGAAGGAACGGGCCACATCGATCATTGAGGAAAGTGGAGATGATGTTTTGCCCGTTGATAAAAAGAATAATTTAGAATCGTACACATCGATCGGTACAATAGGTTTGAATCAGAAATCTAATAATAAAGTAAGTTTTACAAGACTGTTAGATTTATCATTGTTTGTTCTTCTCATTCCCATTTTTGTGAAAGTGTTGGTTTGTGTAATAGACATTTTTATTTTGTTTTAGGGCCGGATTGAATTAAGTTAAGATCGAGTTGTCAACTATAGTCACAGAAATTCGAAATTTAAGATATCCAATCATCGTCATCATTATCATCAAGAATTTTTCACAAAGATACATACAGCCCGGTCTATCTTACTTTGAAATATGTATACAAAGGTGTTGAGCGACGATGATATTGTTCTAACTGTAAGAATGCTTGTCACAAATCAAAATTAATACTAGCATCCATGTCGTGACGATAAACTTGCTATCCTATTTCAATAAAAAAATTTCAAAGACACTTGCTCACTAATTATCGACTTTGTTAGCTAGAGAACTTGCTTGCAAGGAGACTAGCCGCTAGAACTTGCATCGTCGCGCCAGCACCTTACTATTAAGAAAAAATGAATATATACTAGACCAAGGGTCGGCAACCCGCGGGTCACCGAGTGACCCATTTGATAATTTCGGTGACCCACTTGTGGTCTCTTGGACTTGTGTCAATTATGTAATACTCTATAGATTATAGAACAACCTAATCATTTATGTTTTTAATTTGATTGTTATTGTTTATTTGATTTATGCAAAAATCTGTAGAACCGAGTACAGTATATCAGGTCTAGTCATATCAAATACGGCTTTTTTATACGAATTTATTTTACGATACTATTTTTATACGCTTTTTTTTAATACTACGCTTTAATTTTCAAAGTACCGTCCATTGCTTTCTACACATTTTAACCACCTTTCAGATAATTTGTGGATACCACGCCGAAAAAAAATTTGCTCTTTGGAGGCAAACCAATCAGAGACCCAATTGTCCAGTTCTTCAGATGTTTTGAAGTGCTGCTCTTTAAGTGCGTGTCCCGTCGATGTAAACAAGTGGTAATCGGAAGGAGCCAAGTCTGGTGAATATGGTGGGTGAGGTAGCAAATCCCAGCTAAGCGATTTGATCGTATCCTGAACCGGGTTTGCTTTGTGTGCCAGTGCGTTGTCATTGAGCAAAATTACCGTAAAATGCCGTGTCTTCTGGCCCATTCTGGTCGTTTTTCGATCATTGCATGGTTCAAATTGATCATTTGTTGACGGTAGCGATCAGTATTAACGGTTTCACTTGGTTTTAGAAGCTCATGGTACACGATACCATTCTGATCCCACCAAACACAGAGCATCCTACTTCTTTCCAAATCGATTCGGTTTTGCAGTCGATGTAGAAACCTGGCCTGGATCAACCCATGATTTTTTGCGTTTAGGATTTTCGAAATAAATCCACTTTTCATCACCTGTTTTACTATTCGATGCAGAAATGACTTCCCTTCAAACCTTTGAAGCAGCATTTCCCGGCGATTTTTCGATTTTCCAATTGCCTTTCAGTCAATTCATGTGGCACCCATTTTCCACACTTTTGGATCTTTCCCA
>JANTOP010028127.1:0-12106 GCA_027564815.1 Symmerus nobilis | reverse complement strand
TTCATAACTAAGTCAATTTTTGGAATTTTTGAGCGGGACAAAGTGCATTTTGTTCATTTGTTTATCTAGAAACAGAATAAAAATATTAACTCGGATTTTACCTCGGTGAAGATAAGGGCCCTTTTCACTGTCACGATCACATATAGTTAAAGGTATGCCATTTAACATTAAACAAAAATATTTCATTACTGTAATACGGTTCTTCTAAAAAAATAGTAAACTTAGCCTTGATTTGGACGCTCAAAAGTGATGCGCCCCCCCTTAATAGAATTTTCCAAAACTAACAAGAGGTCCGCCAGATCGGGTGTTTTTTATTTCGATCGAAACTTTGGGAAATGGAAGTACACTAATAGAGATTTCTTGCCCTCAAGCCATACGGCCCAACGTTTTTTTGAATTTCGAGATAAACGCATTGGTTCAGCCTTGTGATGTATGCTTTTACAGACAGGTGAACATTATTATAAAACGTCTTCAGAATTGCACTTATCTGATTGAATAAGAGCATTCAAAATGCATTCAATTGTTCATCATCATCAGGGCGGACCCCTTGTAAGTGTTTTTCGAGGACATCGCAACATTTGCAAAAGAATGTAATGATGCAGGAAGCTTCTAAATTAGTTGAGGAAAAATACGAAAATTTCAAAACTAGACATTTCGTGTAAAAGTTCTGTAAGAACTTAAAAGCTCCCAGAAAGCTCAAATTTCCGAACCTTATTTTTTACATTTTAAAATCTATTTCCTATCCAAACAAACGAAACTTTAATTTTTTCCAAAATAAAGCTTTAAAACCTCGAAAGCTCATTGAAAGCTTAAAATTAAAATGTTATTTCAGATAAATTGAAATCGAATTTTTATCCGATTCATTAAATGAATTAAATGGAATTTTGAAAGAAAGATCTTTCAAGCTATTAAAAGCATAACCAAAGCTTAAAGTTTCGAATTTAATTTTCTCTTTTAAATTTGGTTTTATTTCCTACATCAACAATTAATTTTAATATTATATTCTTTCTTTATTTAAAGTACACGGATCAATAAAATGTTTTAACATCTTTTGTATTAACATTTTATTATTATTGATACAATAAATACAATTTATAACAAAGAAATAGTAGAGAATATTAGGCATTTACATATTGCGATGTGTGAAAGGAAGGCACGCGTTTAAAATTAAATAAAAATCATTAAAATAAAACATTTCATAGACAGATATTTTATTTCCATAATAAATTAATTTTACATATATAGACAATTTATTCATTAAGAACTAGAATTGATATAAATTTATTGATTATTTATTAACAGTAGCAGATGATACAAAAATAATCTATCCCCGGTAAGTATAAATATTATACATGACCGGACGGAAGACTATTCCAGATATGTTACGGGTGTAACATTTGGTTCATCAAACCTTCCCATTTATTTTATTTTATATAATAAAAGATAGCAATTAAATTTCTTAACACAATTTAATAACATAAATTACATAAATATTATTTATATACAATGAATTTTTGGTAAATAAATTTAATTTCTTATTAAACGATTAAATAAACCGATCACGTAAACCAATAAACAAATTGTTTGACTATCATTTAGTTTATACTGTGAGTTGAATATTAAAATTAATTTTTTTATTTAAATAATTTCCAAGAATTGGTTGGTAATTAAAATAATTTAATAGATTTTTAAATGACTTATACGAAACAATTGTTGTGTCAATAAAGAAAAGTAATTGTTTAACATTATAAGAGGTAAAAATTAGATATATTTAATTTATTGATTAATATTGATTTTATCGAATTTATGGAATTTGTAATAATAAAAAATTGAATGGAATAATTTTAAGGTCAGTGAACAAGTTCATGAGGTATGTTTTTTTTTAATATAATTTATGAGTTATCGGATATCAGAAATTCGATAATTAACTTTTAAATTATAGTAAGAGATTTTTAGCCTTTATGAATGTTTTATATTTCTATTTTAATTTTAATTCTATTATTTTTACTGAAACGAAACATAAGAAGTAAGTGCGAAATGAAGTGATTTCAAATCGAAAACATGAATTCCTAAAATTGTATGCATTTCCTTTTTGGAGATCATAAATAAAAAACCTCCCAAAATTCTTGTATCTCATTATGCAGTATAATGTTTGTTAAATACAAATTACACTGAAAAACCGACAATAAAGGACTCGGAGAAGATTTAGAAATAAATGGGGGGAAAAAATGTTATAAAAAAATTCTTGGATATAAAATACTGGTCCATTGTTCTAAATTATACATATGATAAGTAGGTTTTTCAAAGTCAAGACAGAAAATTATATATTTGTCGGGCTTTTCTCGTTCGTACTCAGAATCCTGAAAAAGGTGGCTCGAATTAGCGATTATTAAATGGTAAAAAAATTTCTACAGGTATACCTCATGTTATTATGAACTAACTGAAAATTTATAAAGTCTAATAAGTATATCTAGATCTATCTGTTTCCGATATCTTGTAATATTAAACCAATGCATGGAATTTCTGTTGAAACAAAAAAAAAAATTCGATCAAATCCATTAGTTTGCTTAAACAATAGAATTAGTGATTTAAAAAATTCCGTATTCGAATCACAACTCTACATGACGAGTCCATTTACTATTCGAAATTTTGGGTAGAAAAAAATGAGGTGTTTTGAAGATATTTTCAAATTTTTTTTCGCCCGTTGTCGAACAACCTTTTGGTATAAAAGTAAACATACATAATTACATGAATTTCATTGTCTTTATAAGTTAAACGCTGCAGAGATCGGAAAATGATCAAAGTAAAATATGTTTGAAATCAAGACTTTTGAATAGAATAAATTTATGTTATAAATTGACACCCCTTCAGCTCAACTTCTAATTTTATTCCCTTAAAAATTTCTTAAGGACCTTCGAATTAAGGATCCTTCGAGAATATCTTCGATGAGTATCAGATATCTAGCTAAAGGAATAAGAGACTGTCTTGAAATTAATTTATATAAAATTTCAAATCAGTGGCGTGCAGTCTTATGCGTAGAAGGCGCAGAGCACACCTATTATATCAACAAAATCGTATCTTTTATTTCTGCTAGTTGCTGTATAAATCGATACTAAAATGATTTTATTGACTGATAGATAAACTGAAGATAAATTGCTTTTGATTGCTGGAATTAAAATTGTTAATTGTAAAACATTACTTAAAGTTAAACTTTTAACATTTATATACAAACAATACTTACTTTATTCGACCTTGGACTGGTCCAGTGGCGTGCAGTCTAATGCGCAGATGGCGCAGAAAACACCTGAATCGTAATCGACAAATCGTAATCAATTTTTATTTCTAACTGAATTTATTTTATTTAATATTTTATATTTGTCAAGCTTATCCAAACCTTTAATTAAAATCTATTATTATTTTATTCATTAAAGCTTTTAAGTTAAAAGATTTTCGGAAAATAAAATTTCTGCCGAAGCTTTTAATGAATTGAATTGAATTGAATGCAAATTATCTATCTTTGAGCTTTCCAGATTTTTCAAACATGTTTTTTGGGGAAAATTTAAAATGTAATGAAAGGACCGATATATTGATAGAAATAGATTTTAAAACGAAAAAATAAAGTTCTAAACTTTAAGCTTTCGTTGAGCTTACAGTGGATTGATAATGTTTTCAACGAAAATTGCATATTTTACCTAAATTTAATGAATCAAATAAAAATTCGATTCCAAATTATATAAAATTATATTTTACTTTAAGCTTTCAATGATCATGCGAAATTTTTAAAGCTTTATTTTGGAAATAGTTGAAATTTTGATAAATGATATAGTTATTGAGAGAAAATTGATTTTTAAACGTAAAGAAATAAGTACGAAATTAAGAGCTTACCTTGCGCTTTTAATAGTTGGGATAAGCTTTCTGTAAAAATTTCATATTTCATTTAAATTTAATGAATAGGATAAAAAATTCGATTCCAATTTATATAAAAGACATTTTAATCTTAAGCTTTCGAGATTTTTGAAGCTTTTTCATAATTTCAAAAGTTAAAGTATCGTTATCTAGATAGAAAATATATCTTAACACGTAAAAAAAGGTTCCCAAAATAAAGGTTTCTCGAAGATTTTAAGTATTTACAGAGCTTTCGTACGAAAAATTTTTGTTTTGATATTTTTGTATTTTTTCTCAACTAATTTATAAACTTCCTGCGTCATTACATTTTTGGACCCAAAGAAAATAGCCGGGAAATCCGGATCAAATGTCGGCATGCCCGATATTCAAATTTCTCGGTGCGAACCTTAACGAATTTCTAATATTTCTTTGATAAATTTCAACTTTTCCGAAATATTTAATTTGTATATTTCTACCTAACTTTCAAAGCAACTTTCTGCGTTTTTAAATTTTTTTACATATAAAATTCTGCAAACCTTAGGAGATGTAAACCGCCACACGCCACTAGACTAGTCTAAAATATCGATCGATGACTGGAAAAAATACAGATTAAGGGTTGGTCGACAAAAACTCATTATTATAATTAAATTCCCAGGGTTCATTTTTAGTTTAAAACTTTATAAAAAATCAGATCATAAAATTCTGAAAATATAATAAAAATCTAAGAGTATCCTGCGTGTCCCCCAGATACATGAAATCCCAAATCGAGAGACAAACTCCCCGAATTTCTTAATATCGATTTTTGGCATAATTTTAAAAATAAAACTGTTTAGTATACTGTTTAAAATGTTTATGCACGACACTGGATTTCATGATATCTTCTAATTAACCCTAAATATCTAACAAAACGTCTAAGACTTTAAGTTATAAAGAAAATCAAATTTAAACAAAAACAAACGTCTAATCCTTATCAAAGAATTTAATTATTATAAATGTAATAAAATATATTTATATGTAGACCTTCGTGTTTTCTATGGGTTGTCTCTTACAAATTAATACCAGTATTTCAATCCCTGATTCTCTGATATAGCCTTTAATTAACGAAATATTTTTTTTAAACAAATTATTTCTTCTTAATAACCACGAGGCGATTTATAAATAAGAAAGAAACATCCATCCAGTATTTATGGAGTATAAAATTTCCATGTGTAAAAATTCCCATTTATGATTATAAAATATCTCTAGATATATCCGAGCATTTACTTACTTCATTAATATTGAGTGAGAAGTTCTACATTCTAAAGGAAATTAGGAAGGTTTTACGGACAGATTATATTTAGAAGGGAGTATAATCTAGACTCGTTATACATTTTTTTTTTAAATAAAAACATAAAATAATAGCTATGATAACATGCTAACATATAAAATTAAGTGTTACAAATCATAAATTTTGGTATCCACTCCACAATATCTATGGAACGTTCCTAATCATAATGTCTTCCATTCCCATTACCATTTATCGTATCCTTAACCCCGTAAATAATGTTACTTTAAGTCAAATTATCGGAACGCTTAGGAAAATGGGTTACTGATAATTTTCATTTTCAAATATAATTATGTAGACATATATATACGTATACATATTCATGATGATGGACATTTTGTAATGCAACAAAAAAAAATTATTATTAATATTATAATGCATTTTAACTAACATGCCGAGAATATATAAATATTATCTATAAAATTGGCTTGTGTGTGAGAAGGAACTTATTAATATGATGTGATGATTAGTGCACTTAAAATGTATCGTTGAAATATATCAAATGTAATATTATGTAAATTTACGATATACAGGGTGGTTCATTAAATATTTTTAATATCTAGCATCAGGGGGGGACCGGGAAAATTTGATCGGACACATTATAGTCACCCTACCGATTTATGTACTCAGCTAAGTGCCATATAATTACTTAAATCGTTTTTGTTTGTACAAAAATTATTACTTGAAAATTGAGTGTGTGCCCGAGAGTAATATTTATATATAATAATGGACGTGTTTATATTTATACGGAGTTTTTATTTTTCTTCCTCTCATATTTTAACATTTTAATAATGATGTGCTAACATAATAATAAATCAAATCGATAATAAGACTCTTTTCTTTCGCCTTATCCCATCAATGAACCCCTCCAATGCATTTTCATTATTCGAAAATATATTAATGATTAATCCATTAATATGGTATATTTTAAGATTACCAATAATTAAATGAAATAAATAACAGCCCACTTATCTACCAATAACGGACATTTTTTTTCTTATTAATTAATTTAAAATAGATTTTTAGTGTAATAATTAAATTTAAAATTGTAGATAAAATTAAACAGAGTATAAGAAGGGATATGGAATATCGTATCGTAGGGATAGGTGGCTTGCAGGAATTAAGGCTTTCTATTTAGAAAATAAATGGCGCCTAATAATCGTTTGTTCGGATTTTTAATATCATTGAATAAAAATTTTAAAATTTTAAATAAAGGGAGATTTTTTAAATTAACAAATATTTACCGTATAGCTTCCTATATATAGACAAAAAGAATCCATCTATTTAGAAGGTAAGATGTAACATGGATAATTACAGGTCCTTAATAATATATGCACGAATTGAAGATTTTTTGTTAAGAAAGCAATAAAAATGTGTAAGAAGAACACTAAAGAATGGATGAAAATGAATAGACGGATGAATATAATTAAAATTGGTTTCGAGTTTCTCGCACGCCAAAAAGCAAAAAAAAATTCTATCGATTTTTATCTGCAATTTAACCAAACAGATCTTCTCATCTTTTTTTTCTTTTTTTTTTTTTTTGGTTGGTCATATCTCGTTATTATCCTTTTTCTTGTAAATATTATATATTAAATATGAGAAGCTGCCAAAATACACGATATTTTCAAGCATTTAGCATGATAATAAATTAAATGTATAATATTTATTATAATTAAGAAAATAAAATATACGAGCATATCCTATACCTATAAGGAGGATTTACGAATAACAAATTTGTTTTATGTTGTTTTATTTTCGGATTAATTTATTGGTTTTTGGTTGAATGTTGCCTAATATAAAACCTGAATATAATAGAAGATGAAAGAGTATAATAATACGTTGGAAATAATTTAATTATTTAATCTAAAAAATACGACTAATTATCCAAATAAATTGTTAGAAAAATATTCTTTTCTTTCAAAATTTCAATATTTATTTCAACGAAACTGAACGATATTTGAAACCTCTAAATCTTCATAAATTATATATTGGATTTGAAATCATTTTTACCTTCCTACCTTTTTCGTCCCTTATACCCATTATATCTAATAAATATAATTTTGATTATGTGTCCTAAACTGTATTATTTATATTTTCGACATCCAATGGTCTATTAAAATAAAATATACTATATTTTAAAGATTACTAATATTATATATTTTTTTTAAATATCCATAGTTACGGCCACATAATAATCGGTTTTCTATCATTTTTTAGGTCGAAGATATAAATTATAATCCAAAGATGGGTTTAATGGGATTTTAATTGAGCGAATATTAAATTTTTAGTTAGATAAACAGTAATTTTCGATCATTACCTAATTTACCTATAAATTATAAAACAATTTTAATCTGTTACGTAATATGAAATTAATATACCCACTTTGGGCCGTAAACCTCCCGCTTATGATGACTTCTAATTACAACAGAGAAATATTTCTGTTAGTAGTGTATTGTTTGGTATAATTCTTTTAAATTTTCATTAACACCATTTGGAAGCAAAATGAAATATTAATTTAAAAATTTATTATTATTATAAATTATACGAAAAATATAAATCTATCCTTGCGGTAATATTTGATTAACATTACTTATTTTTTTAAATTGTAAAACCCTCTCCTTAAGATAATCACTATAATTTCTTAACTCGTTCGTTAAAATCAATTAAATAGAAATTAGGTTATAAATTTTTTATTGATTTATAAATTCAATTATAGCAGTAGAACAAGATATTTCATCCAAATGACTATTAGCCGTTGTTTGAAATTTTGTAACTGCTTGCCACATACCAAATATTGTCGATGGAAAACCACCGTCAACCATGAATTCAAGATCCGAATATTTATAGTTTAACAGTACTTGGTCTCCCTAAAATTAATTTGAGAATTTATATAATTTCTTTATTATATAATGATACCGAAATAAATTACTTTAATAAACGGACATTTCCCATTTTTCGTAAATTTCTTTAAAATTACCATCCACTTTTGTCGTGGTTCATCCGGTTCAATATCCTTACATAAGTCAACGATGTGTTGATTAAAGATACTTTTAATCCATTGACCTCTATCATATTTAAATAAAGCTATATCCATCTAATTTACCAAGGTTATTCAATTAAAATTAAAATTTTAAAAATTAAAATAAATCCTTACAGATATAGGATCTGTTATATTTTCCTTAATATGTATCGTTCCATTCACAATAATATCATCGTCACTTGTCTGGATAAATTCGAGGCCAGCGAAATTTATGAGATTCTCTTCATCCGGAAAATCATCACAATTTTTTACCGGATCGTCCATTGATATATAGATATGACTTTTCTGGGATTAAAAATATTACAAAATGTATTTAAAATAATATTTTAATAAATTTATTACCGGCAATGGGATGAAATTAAAACTTTTTATTTGAGAAATTAAAACTAATTGACAGAAAATTAATAAATATATCTTCATTATGAAATTAAATTAATTCCCATGTATCTCTCAATTATTGTTCCAGAAGTGAATGAAATAAAATTATTTGGCGACTTTATAAACGGCAAATAATTATATCAATTAGAACGGGTGTCGTGCTAAAAATCTCGATAAGAATTAATTTTATCGGTGCAACAAAGTAATTAATTAATTTGTTAACAATCCGTATAATTAAAATTAATTAATTTTTGTTATTTAATGTATTTTTTTTATTTCATTTTTAAAATTATTTTATATAATAATTTATGTCTCCTTAATCGGTATGAACTTTAATCTCTGGGTTCAAATTCGCTATCTCTATAAATAAGAGTTAAAGAGACATATTATCTACATAACCTAAATATTTCTGCTCAAGTATTATACATAAATATCAGACTTGCATGCTCCATATGCTATTAATAATAATATTTTCATCAGACTCCTCCAATCACATCTTAATCTTCATTCCCTTTTATTTTTCATGTTCCAAAAATACCTAAATTTCAATTAATTGCTACAAAATATTTATTATTAACTAATATGAGGCTACAAAAAAATAATATTACATTTTGTTAAAAAACGGGATACATTCCATTAATATATCAACGGTCCCAATTTTGGATTGCGTGAATATAATACCGTTTATTTTGTATTTTAAACGATTTCATTTATCGCTTAACAAAATTCTTATGAATAAGATCACAGAAAAAAATATCAGCTTAAAGTATACGACTATAAAGGTGACTTCTTCACTGTTAGGAAAAACCATGAAAATTATTAGAGATATTTCGGATCATTTAATTTAAGAATCATCTCATTCGATGACTTTAACTTCGAAGCTATTTTATTTCGAAGCAACGAAAGGATAATTATTTTTTTCTCGCAAATATTTTTAACTGCTAAAGATCAGGAAAAAAGGGATTCAAAACAACGTTTGTGGGAAGTTGATTTTAAAGATGCTCCATTTTAGCCGAATTTATACAGTCGAGGAGAAACAGATGTTTTTTAGTCTCTATGTTTTTCCAACTACTGTGTAAATTTAAACTTCTTTTGTTTAATTTATAAGCATCGCAGTGGCGTGCGGTCAAAATCGCAATGAGGTGTGCAGAAGTTATGACCTTAACAAATGTCCGTTGGTTATTTGAAAAATTCCAATTTATAATATTATAATACGAAGCCAGCAGCATAATCGGTAGTTTTAGATTAATCGGTAGTCGGGAAATTAGGAAATCAATACTTTAAGATCAGGGGGCACTTCCCAATTTATTTAAGTTAAAATCCCCTTAAAATTTTACTTGAAGAATATTCCGAATATAATGAATTCTGTTTGAAATTTGCCTAGGAATTTTTACGGACATTTTTTGTTTTTTAATTATTTAATCTAATAATGGCAGAATATTTCTAAGTTGTTCTGGAAGCGTTTTTAATGAAACATTTTTGAAGTGAAACTTCTTTGCCGAGGGTAAACCAAAAATTGATGTGACGTAAGTTGCTTGGACGTTTGGCTTGCCAGCGTTTAGAATTATTTCTATACCGAAAATAAAGAGGAATGTATTTCATACCGAAAATAAATGTCGGTGCAGTGTGGAAACGCCAACTACTGTATTCTTATTCGATTGCCAGTCGTTTGGAAATATTTGCATACCGAAAATAAATACTGAAGTCAGACATATCCAGACGTCAAAACCAGTTAGGATTAGGAGGAATTGAGGTAGGAAATGCAGGTGCAGTGTACAGACGCCAAATACGGAAGACAAAATTTTTTCAGGATAACCCAAAAAAGTATTTCTTTTACAGGGTGATCCAAAAATTTTTTTACTCAAAAATTTTATTCTCTCTTACAAGGGGACCCAAAATTTTATTTCTTAGAGGGCGACCCAGCATTCGTTTTCTTAAAGCGTGACCTAAAAATGTGTTTCTCTTACAAGGTGACCCAAAATCCATTTGAACATTTTTTACTCAAACGTTTTTTCTCTCTTACCGGGTGACCCAACATTTTTCCTTACAGGGTGACCCAAAAAATGTTCTCTCTCTGAGAGGGTGACCCAGAATTTTTTTCTTACCAAAATCCTTTTCGACCCAATAACGATACACGAATTTAATTAAATTGTCCAAAAGAAGTTTCACTTCACAAGCGCATGTTTCTTTTTATAAAAAATTAAGTCTTGAAATAATTTAATTTTTGTTTAAAAATTTTTCTGTCAATTTTTTGGAAAACTAAATTTTCCGGGAAATGTTCTCAAATAATCGGAGAATCTAGGTACGAGGCATAAACCAAACGGTCCAATGAGAGTAGCTATTGTGAAACAAACATTTTTAAGAAAATAAACCCTCTGATTTTAGAGGTGTCGATATAAGCGGGTACATCAATAAAACGGCATTTTTTAAGGAAAACTGTTATAATTTATCAAACTTAAAATTTAAAAATTTGAAAATGGATTTAAATAAGGGATAAAAAGAGTGATCTATAAACGGATTAACTGTGAGGTGTCCTCTCCTAAATTATGTTATTAAAATCTTATAAAAAAAACTATTTGTCAAAATTTACAATAAAATTGAACAATTTTTATTCGACTTTTTAAGGACAATTTTTTTCAAATATTTTCTAATCTAATGATGGTAAATCATTTCTAAGTCATTTTCGAAAAGTATTTATTAACATAATTTTTTTAACAAATCATCGGTTTTGACATTTACTTTATTTTGGCCACAAAATCGAACTTCTGGCATTCTTCCGGAAAAATTAAATTTCCGGGAAATTTTCTTAAGGAATCCGAAAAAATAATTATGAAAAATTAAGCTTTACTGAGGTAACTGTAGAACAAACTTTTTTTAAAAAAACGACCCCCTGATTTTAGGGAAATGGTTATTCCCCGAATTTTTTAATTTTCCACAGCTTTCTCGAATAAATTAAATCGTAATTTATGAGACTCTTTCTCAACCAATTTTAAGAGAAAGAAGTTTTTTGAATTATTTTTTAAATCAGTTTAAAGTAGGGGAGCCGACGATGCTAAATGTGGATTTACTCGAGCGTCGTGGGGATCTATTGGATTTTGAAGATTAGATAGTAGAAAGAAAAAAAGTTTATATGATGCATACCGTTTCACCGGTGGGGGGTCGTCAGTTTTTTGAATGGGTGTTTCTTTGGGATTTACTTAACGTCCCCTCTGAATATCTGATGCGCTCGAGTAAATCCAACTATCGATTTTTTTTGCATTTTCAAAAAGTCGAACCACGACCTTGCGTGACATCCGATTCGTCAGTCTTGTTCAATGGGAGCTTCGTTCGGGTTCACTTAACATCCCCTCTTACCCAGCTAACATTAATAGCATTTCTTAGAAAGATCTTGAGTTTAAAAAGACATTCTTATTATTTGTTTATAAGAGCAGTGGTAATTCTTATCGTTTTATAATAGTCTTAATTCTAGGACTTGTAGT
>JANTOP010028116.1:0-12108 GCA_027564815.1 Symmerus nobilis | reverse complement strand
GCAAAAGTGGCCCAAGACTGAAATAGAGTCGAGAGAATTACCTACAATTCATATTCTTATAATTTTTTTGTACGACGGTTGGGTACCGCGCAATAGGGCGTTGAATTCAATTCATCATCATCTTTTACCTTTACCCCTCTAGGGAGCTAACTTGTTAAAAAATTCTTAATCTAGAGTTACCCCCTCTGTACTTCACACTTAAGCTTTATATATAGTTATGTTTAGCGTATCCATACTTATCTCTTATCAGTATACTAAGCTCCTACATATACTGCTGAGAATATAATTACTCTGAACATACAGTTAGACAAGGAATGATTGGGTCAACCAAAAATAATTAGTAAAATTAGTAATTAGTATTTTTGGTTGGCCCAATAATTAATTCTTTGACTGACTGTAACTGCAGTACCAAAATTTGTCTATCACAATGGAATTATAAATTCACCCCTATTAAATTATAATAACTTAGCAGGGTTAAAAATCAAACATTTGCTGTCAAATAGTTGGTGACCGAGAAATGTTCGGCGATAACGAAAAAATAGGCTAAC
The DNA here is from genome assembly GCA_027564815.1 of Symmerus nobilis. NCBI lineage: Eukaryota > Metazoa > Arthropoda > Insecta > Diptera > Mycetophilidae > Symmerus > Symmerus nobilis. Next base: position 11,560 of record JANTOP010028116.1, on the reverse strand, counting down.
TTCATTCTGCGTACCTTTATATTGTAAAAAAAAATTACATGAAAATATTTTTTATGCCAATATGCTAATGTATTGAATATGCCCCAATATGGCATTATAGTAAAATTCATTCATTCATACTTATTCTGACAATTTAAAGGTAGTTAATACCCGTAATTATTAACAGTACCAATTCATTAAATGCAAGTTAAAAATAATCCACCATCTCGGCGTGACGTTATTATCGATTTAGGTTGTTCTACCACACTTATCAATAATTATACCTATTTGCAGGGTACTGGTTATTTGGACTTATTTTATTTTGATTACTGAAAGTACTCAATATCCATTTCTATCTATAGAGTTATAACGTGATATTATATAGATTTGGTGAAAAATTTAAACTGTTAAGAAATTCATACGAAAAATGCTTATGACCTTATCAATTAATTTTGCTGATTTTAATAAAAAGACACAACAATCTATTTAAACATTACTAAAAAATTGGCTTTAATCTCATTTATTGAAAATTTCAGATTTTTAAATTGATAATCAAATCGCGAGGGTAAATAACAATTATTAAAATTATATTGTAACAATAAATTGTATATAGAGCTTTAGTAAATAATAGTATTGCAAATTATTAAGAAATATGATATTTTATATTAAAAAATAATATATATAATTTGCGACCCAAAGATCTATTGGCGTGAATTCGAAAACAATAAATATGTTTGGCAACATAACGTAAATCTATAATAGAAATTAATGTGCAATATAACGTCCATCAAATCCAGTTAAATACGTGTATTATCCATATTAAAGTGGACTGATAAAAAAAAAATATAATACAAAATTAAATTGATATAGTGTTAATAAAAACCTTCAAAATTACGATACTCTTACTAAGTTGGAAAGAAAAATTGGAAGTGAAATACCGTATATCTTTTATTGGCTTTAATTTTCACCTAACTTTTAAGTTTAACCGTTGTCGACCCACTCTAATTCATGTATCTCACCATATTTGAATCAAACCGCACAAACGACATAATGAGCACTGTAAAATCAAGTCAGCATGCAATCTGCAAACAATAATATGAGTAAAATAAACTATTCTGCAGAAACAAGCCATAAAAATGTTAACATAAATTGCATAATTGAAAATAAAATAAAATTAGTGAAAAAAATACTATGTGATACTATTTTAAAATATAACAATATAATAATAATTCTTCTTAAAGTATTAACAGAAATATTAGTCCTATGTTAAAATTATCAATAGTCGCCCCTATTTTACTTCTAAATTGTCCAATTTAAAATACCACTTCATTGAAACTATTCTCTAGTTTCAATTTAATAAATAGTAATTAATCAACAACTAGAAGTAATCCTGATGATATAGGTCATTAATGAGCTTCAGTCACTAACAGAATAGATATATAATAATATTATGTATGGCATATGGATGTGGAAATTATCAAACTGTTTTAAATTAAATTATAATTATATTCAATATGCCATAACTTTTTAGACCGATTACCTGTCAACTCAAAGTAAAATGATCGTGCATAATGCAATACGTGAAGTAAAAATTTCAAGATCACGAGTACAAATATGTTATGCGCTTGTATAATGGATGTTTTATTATAAGATAAATTTAATATGATACAGATTAATATAAGTTTACGTCCGCAATACTTAATAGCGGCTATTCGTACATGGTCCTGATTTGCTTTTCAAACCAGCTCTAAAGCATCTAAAAGTGAAATACTTTCGATTTCAATACAATGTATAAATACTTTTGTTTATAATAATTATATTGAACTTGTTTTATTTTTTCATCTTAAAACCGGTTGAATTGAATTTATTTATTTTTTCTTGATCTCGATACACGGAAAATAATGAGTCTTTTTAACCATTATAATAATGGCAAATTAAAAATTGAAAAATACCACCTATGTATAAAAAAATATAAATATTATTAACTAAGTAGTTCTACAAGATACTATATATTCATATCGGAATATCGTTAGATTTATAATTGAATTATATGCATATACGTCACTAATATTGAAAGCTTCCGTCTTGACAGAACTTCCAGAACATGTAATGGTAATAAAAGGAATTTTAAGACAACAGGGTGCATCGTGAACCTATTTAATAAATAATGTAGAACAATATCTATATGTTCTTGCGTCTAGATAATTAACTACCGTTTATTAATTAAAAATTGACGATCCTCGAAAAAAAACTGTAAATTTTATTTTCTCAAAATTCTAAATTGAGGTAATGACAATGATGACTATAATTTGCAGAAATTATGTGGTTTAAATTGAATGATTTACTTCAATTTAACTATGCCTCAACCACAACCTGTATTAATTATAACTTATAGTTGTTATATTCCTAAAATTAATGAATGTAATTGATAAAATAGAATTCTACAACTAGATCGACAATACAGTCATTAAAATGAATAATTAATTTAATTAAAATGCATAGCATATTATTAATTTTTCGCAAAAATCTTATTTATTTCTTGTAACTGTTTTATTATTATTTCATTATTTTTTAGAGAATTTGTTTGGAAATGATTTATTGACCTACTGGGTTCTTCTTACAATATGCTGGATGAAATGAACCAGCTTTATAACGGTTAACATTAATACTGAAACTGTTGAAAGTACTTGAATAAATTTTATTAAATGAGAAATTTGACTGTTAGAGAAATTTCACCACACGTTTGCTAAAAAAAAATATTGCACAACAAAATTTAAATTCAAAAATAATTGATAAGAAATTTCAATAAAATAAATTCTAATCAATAAAAATTAGGAAAATTCACTAAAAGAATTATCAGTTAAAAGAATATAAATCAATTAATAAGGTCAATTAACGGAACTTTTCATTTCATAATTGAAAAAATTCAAACTTATAATTTTTTTTTGTTGTGAGAAGCCTATTACATTTATCGAACTGATTCCAATATGATTTTGGGCATATTTATAAATAAAAAAAATGGAAAAATTTTTTTGCATTTTTATCACATCTTGACCACTGCAGAGGGCATTCTTCCAAAAGATACTTTTTAAACGGCTCAACACAATATTTTCCAAATAACCATGAATGTCAAAATTTTCGATATCGGACGATTCCGGATTCCGATACTCCCTATCGGACGCCTGAGGTAAAAATAAATATTAAAAATGAATTTCTCGTGCGAAAAACCCCCAAGTACCAATTTTCACAGAAAAAATAATTACAAAAATTTCAAGTGCCATGATAATTCTATATAAACCGAACCTTTTCCATAAAAATCTAATTCAGGAGCTTCGAAATTTATTTTAGACCTATGTTGTAGAAGAATTTTTTGTTCGTAATGACAAGAGGAATCATAATGTCCATGGCGCGGTATAGGTTGCCTAATCGCCCCACCCTAATATATACATCTTCGGTATAACAGAACCATGTCTTATAGCCTATTCAAAATGAATGTACAGTTTTTTTCAATTGCTGTCAACTTCGTTGAAAAATGGAAACTACATTCTTAAGGTAGTAGTCCGTTGTGCCGAACGAAATTTCGAAGTTTTTTAATGAATTTTTTAAAGAAGAAAATGAAATGCAATCGCTTTGAAATTTTTAAACGGTTATTGTTATTTATATAGTTATTGGTGGCTTGAAGCGTAAAAAAAATATTTTTTTTCCTTAATTTTACATTAATTTGTTTATAATTTTTTATATCAAAGTGGAGTACTCGAAAAAAATGTGAGTTATTTCGGGGAAGATCACAGCCTTTCGTAGTTATCTGAAATAAAAAATTCAAAGAGATTACACATAATTCTGTTTTTGCACGATAGAATGGTTCCTGAAGAATTCGTATAAAAAAAGACAGTGAATATATCTGTGGGTTCGGAAGGAAAGGGCACTATGTCCCAAAGGAAATTTCACAGAAAGACAAAATGAAAGCTTTTTTTTATAATATGTACTAGTATCTACTTCTCGTTTTTTAATATCCATCTTTTTTTGTCACTTTTTATTGAAACCTTATTATTGTATTTAGAGTACCTTAATACAAAAATGCTTAATTTTTAATATTTACTTTGTTGGAATATTAACAATAACTCATAATTTGCAAAAATGGACATAGTAGAAAAGGAAGGTTTGTTCCGGATTTAAAAAATCAGGGTAAATTATTTTTAAAAAAATTGATTTTATTTTATTTTAAATTATAAAAATATAATTCTCTGTAAGTGGCTGTCAACAACTTCAATTCACATTGAAACTTCCTAGCGCGTTCCTAATTAGGGTCATGTTTGACAAAATGATTACCCAATTTGTTGGCCAGTTCCAAACCTTCTTTTATTAAATCTGCATTTAGAACATTATCATTTTCCTCATTATCACTACGTTCTGTGAAATTAGGAGTCTCAAGAACAGTCTCTAATATGTAACATATTGCATATACAATCTATTTGCACGTGGTGCGTGTAATACAAATAGAAAATAGAAATGATTTACTACGCCACAAATAAAATTTCTTTTCCTAGAATTTAGAAAAAAAAATTGTTAGAAATTGGATTGGACCATTCGTGTTATATCAAAATAACTCGTGTAAAAAAAGAACAAAAATTTTTCTTGATTTCGTGTTATATCAAATCCGTGTAAAAAAATTGAGTGCAAAAACAGAATTAGGTGTATATTATTCTGTACGCTTAATTCTAATGAACTAACCTATAATATGCATCTTTAAAAAAAAATGGCGGACTTGTGAAAAAGGTTTACAAAATCGACAAATTTTCTTTTGATAAATTGCTTAAAAAAAATTAATTTATTAAATAAATTGAATGTTTCAAAGGTTACGTATTTAGCTATGTGTGTCTAAAATAACGAGTACAATTTTAAGCCATATCGGTTGAATAGTTTTTAGTCAGTGCTTCACCGAAACAACTCATCTTTTCTTCGAGGACTCTTTGATATAAAAAATTATAAACAAATTAGTGTAAAATTAAGTCAAAAAACATTTTTCGTACACTTCAAAAACATATACAAATTTTAAAACGATCGCAATCTATTTTCTTATTTAAGAAATTCATGAAAAAACGTCGGAATTTCGTCCGTCACACCGGGCTACTACCTTAAAACAAGCATCTTTCATAAAAATAAGAGAAAAGACAGTCGAAATTTTACATTGTTGCGGTCCCTTAATTAAATATGTTAGTGGAGAATAAAATCCGTGTAGTATAGCAACAGGAACGTCTAATAAAATTAATTATATTTATGGCCCCGAAATTGTTCATGAGTGGTGCAACTTTGGTTTAAGAAATTTTACACTATCAAAAAGGTGAGTACCTTGAAGATGAATAGCAGACCGCCAGTAGACAGATTCAAGTTCATTTACCTTGGTATCATCCATACTGGCTGTTACGCAGCATTCCATTAGGCAACAATATCCCGCTCCCAGAAAATTGTAGCAAAAGCAATCAAATAAATTCGCTACACTATCTCACTGAACCATTGGCCAGACTATTAATTAGTAATGGTTATAAATATTTTCATCTTAGAATATTTTTGATCCTTCAAATCTTTAAAATATTAAAATCTTTACTAGTTCTCCTTTAACAAGCTTTTATTGAGGTTGGTAAGGTCGTAATTCGTGTCCGTGGAATTCGGCTTATCCTATCTTAACGAACGCCATAAGTGATGTTAAAATCTAGTAATCAAAAGTAGTAGGATATTTTCATAAAATATTTACCTATTAAAAATAATTAACCGTAATCCGTTTATTAAATTTTTGAAATTATTAACATTAGAAATAAATGCTCTAAATGTTCTTGAAATTAATGTTCATATTTAATTCATTATTTGGATATTAATATTAATACTTAGATTTTTTTATTGATAATATCGCCCTAGGTATAGGCAATTTGTCGGGTTAAAATATCCAGAAAACGAATTAACTATTGTTTCTGTAGTTTATTTCCATTTATTTTATCTTAAAATTATAATTTTCTTTTTATTTAGCTTAAAATGATAGAAATGTACCTCTTCTAATTTTAAAATCTTATCAATTTTATTTTACATTTATTCATTTGTTATGCTTACAATTAGTCGAAAAATGGTATCAGATATCACATTGAAACTAGATTTGTACCATGAATATTTAAGAAATGGTTCACCTTAGCTGCGCGTTAAAAAGGGCAGATTTAATAAAAATATCAACCAGTTAACTACTTTAAAATTTATATCATTTTTTGTGATAAACTGACAATGTAATTTACTCTAATTTAATTTAATAAAAATAAAAAAAAAGAAAAAATGATCTTAATTCATGGTCATTTATATTAACTCCAAGAAATACATTGCAAGTATTCTCTGAGTAAATTTCCTTAACATTACAGTTTTACCATCGTACTATTACTAAACGAAATTCATATGGTTTCAAATAGAGATCGGTAGGAGTATGCGTACCTATAATGTTAAATGCATAACATTACAATTTTTTATTCATAATAATTATAATTTTCTCATTGTTAAACTTAAGTAGATTGTAATTTTATGAATGTATATTTTCAGTTTGGTATATAAAGCCTCATTCATCTAGAATAGAGTATCAGTCTATCTGTCGAGTTCGATTAAATCGTAGCGCAAACAAAATAAATTAAAATTTTAATCAAAATGTTCAAATTGGTACGTTAAAATTTATTAGTGATTACTATTATATTTTCTTGAATCATTTTAATTATCACATCAACTTCATTATATAACAGGTAGTTTTATCTGCTGTTCTTGCCATCGCTGCCGCTGCTCCCAGTGGACACTATTTGGAAGCCGCTCCAATAGCTTATGCTCATGAACCTGTGTACGCACCGTCTCATGTCTTGAAAACGGATTTAATCCAAAAGACTGTGGTAAAGTTGGAACCAGAAGTCCATTCCGTTCCAGCTGTTGCTAAAGTTGGTGAATATGTTCAACATGTACCACACTCCGTATCCCATCACAGCTCATCAGTTGTACACAATACAGCCGCCATCCACACACCTGTTATTGCTGCCGTTGAAAAAGCTGTCGTCTCACATGAACCCGTCTTGAAAACCGTACATGCTCCAGTTGTACAGCAACACGTTCCACTCGTTCACAGCGCTCCATTAGTACACAGTGCTCCATTGTTACACAGTGCTCCATTGGCATACAGTGCTCCATTATTACATAGTGCACCATTAGCTTACAGTGGATTGAACACACACAGCTTACACGGCACCCAATTGTTACATGGTGCTCCATTAGCGCACAGTATTCCCACATTAAACGTCGCCCATTCATGGTAAGAACGTAATCGTCCACAAACACCAATCGTCCAATGCTGAACATCCTGACTGACCATTTACTGGATTCCCCAATTAACAGGATACTGCCATCTAATTTATTTATGTATTTATTTACATTTCTCCAGTAAATGCAAAAAATATATTATTTTCTATTGTTCATACATCAATTTGTGATTATCGAAAGATTAGAAAATAAGTTGTACATTTCAAAATAAAAAATAAAGTGTAAATTGTTTATAAAAAAAATTATAAATATTTGTGTTGTTTATTACATTGGAGCTCATGCTGATTATAATTTAGCCCCAAGAACAGTATAAAATGTATTTAATTAAATACATTAGTCTGCATCTAAGAATTCCGTTTCAATGAAAAATGTACCGATTCACCCTTTCGCCGAAGCAAACTCTACAATCAATAACGAATTAAGCGAGCGAAAGCAAATTAAGGAACACATCTCTCGAATCTATTTTTTCTCACATCTATTCCTTTCCTTTAAAGTAGGCACATAGGAAGCATAGATCATCAATGGTGTTGCCATCTAAACGTGAACGATTTTTCATGCACACCTTACCCAATGCTGAAACTGCCTGATCCCCTTTCAGGTTGTTACATCTGATTTTAAGTCTTCATATATTAGATCTAAAAATTTTCCGTGTGTACCATCGCCCTCAAGTAGTGCAAGTTCGTGATTAATGTCAACACTTGATACAGCATTCTGCAGGTCAGCAGTGTCCAGATATACCAACATGGAAACAATATCCAATTAGGATGTCAAGTGTACTACTGGGACTTTCGATAAAGTTAAAATTGCGCTTACTTCAGAATGAAATTTGAAATTCTACGGCTAATTAATATAATTTACGGCTTTATTTGCGAATAAAATTTGAACTTTTAAAATGATAACCTTGTTTAAAATAGCACTAGAATAATCGAAAATAATCGATTTTAATTGTTCGATTAATCGAATAATATTTCCATCATATTTTCCCGATTAATAGATTAATCAATTAATCGATTGATCGATTTGCAATCACTAACAGACGAGCTCAAATCATTACTTCCACTTTAAATTTCGTTTTTAGGTATTCATTTTTTCGTATTTTGTTAAAATAAAAATTATCAAAACCCTTCGTTGATGCCTTTAACAAGACAATATACTAACCCAATCTTCTTTGGTTTGGATTTCAGCGGCTCGGAAGATATCGTGGCCACCGAAAGTGATCTCTAAAAAAGGCGTTTTACGAAAAGAGCTGTATTTCCTTTATTATTTGATATTTAAAAAAAAAAATAACAAAATCTTTCTTAAATATTACTACTACTACTACTTTAAAATATGTACTTATGTATGATACGATAGTATGTATATATTTATTAAATTGGCAGAAAGAAAATATTGACAATTTCGTGATTTTACCGATCCCAACTAGATGTAACGTCTTACAGTCATATAGCCAGATATTAAAATTGGATTAGAATTATTATTATTAAAAGAGTAATATAAAAACTATCATGAAACGAGAGCAAATATTAATAAAATAAATTCTTTACCTTAACGAGCAATTACGTCTACAACCTCTTTTCAATTCCGGGTTACATATTAATAATTAGAATTAAATCAATCGTTATACCGTTAAAGCCATGTATTTCTTCCATAAAAAAATGTTAATTCTGATTATCATAAACATTGAATTCATTATTACTGAATCTTTAATGAACTTTAGGATTGCTCAGAATTAGATTTATAGGTAAAAAAGTGTAACCTTCAATTAAACCGTCACACCATAATCTCATCACCTATCCATCATCATAAAGGTATGCGTATGGTTTATAATAATTAATACATATTTATACCCACATAATTAATTGTTTTATAAATGATATATTTTTTATTGTATGTATTTATATAATATTATTATAATAATTTATTTATTATATTTAATTAATTAAATTAGCCCCAACAGTGTTTCCCAATCAGGGTATCAAAAGATACTCACTTGATATCGTGAGATATGAGGTGTTATTAATACAAGAAATTACAGAGCGTGCAAAATGCTGTTCATTTCTAAATATATGGTAATATTGTCTTATGGAATACTCCGAGATTGTAAAAGACAATTACTCTTTTTCTGTTATTAATACCGATTTTATAGAGGCTATTTAATTGAATTATTCACAGATATGAAAACTTAATATTATGATGGCTCTGAACAAGTTATTACATAATTCATTTTCTTTGTCAGTTTAATATTTCCGTTAGTTTTAATCAAAATAAATAATTCCTGCATTCAAGTTGATCGTATAGTTATGTCCATTAGATTAAATTTCCATAATTTTATAAATTAAATGATAATCTGGGGGATCATATTTCTTGAAATCAATAATAGGATTTTATACCAGAAACTAATACTAATATATACATCGGTAATTCACAATTAGTTTTAGACTGGAGAAGAAAATTATTTCCTTCCAGTAATAATAACAATAAATAAAAATATATTATAGTGTCTTATAATGTCTAAAATTTAAAAAAAAAAACCAGCAGCATTCACTTAATTGGATTTCTTAGTATAAATAATAAAATTTTATTAATAAGAAAAACTTGCAAAACATAATGGTCCATTATAATTATAATAAGAATTCAACCATGGCTTTGGGTTTAAAAACCATCACGGATATTAAAGGCGAGTTTCAATGCGTACACATTTACTAATATTTAGAATTAAAATTTTTGCAAGCTCACATGATTAAATTCTCAGATAAATTATATCATTTAAACTCGAAACCTATACAATTTAAAATTCATAAGAACTCTTTCTTAAGACAAAGTACTGCATCGATCGTCATTGCATTTCATTCGACGGATTTAAGATTTAGGATTATTTTCAATTATATAGGGTTTGGTTATCGGAGAAGTCCCCTATTTTTTAAAACGGAAATTGATAGATATTTGTATGTATATTGTCCATTTCACTCAGGAAAGAAATTATTTACTGCAACCGAGCTTTTAGGAAATTGTTCTATTAAACTCCAAAATATATTCCAATTAAGTGCCATCGACTGAAATCCTAATCCATATTTTTCTACAGTTGACTGCACTAAATGGTATTAACAAGAATAATCTACCTATTGCAGATTAGAATTCCTTTATTTTTCAGAACCTGATTTTACATGTTGAAACTGTATGAAAACTAGTAATCTAAAAAATGTAATTTCTTCTAAGTCAGTGGTTTTACAGGACCTTCAGAAGAAAATATAAGAAACGAAAAATAAGAACAAAGTAGGAATTCTCAGAGAATAGAATGACAGAAGAAATATTTATAAACCTATATTTGATGAAAGCAAAACCGCTAAGTATTCGTATCAGACTTATTTACCTATTTATTGCTTGTATCAACATAATAATAACAGAAAATAATTATACACCAATTTCAAATATTTAAAAGCTATTGTTCGATTTTTTTTCAAATACAGGGTGGGTGAAATTAATATCAAAGTATATTAAAATACTATTATAAAATAATTTTATTTAATACAAAAAATTATGGAATCGTATGAAAATCTACTCAAACTTATATTAGTATTATTTTAAGTTTATATACTTATTTTAAGTATATACTAGGAATTTACGGTGTTCTTTTCTCCTAGTCAATAATGGCAGATACCATTCCTATATCTATGTATGAGTTTAGTTGGCTCTTGTCTACATCTCCCAATCTCGCATTTTTATTAAAGATTTGATAATAAGATATACCTATGATATGTTTAGGTACACTGACAAATAGTCATTGAAAAATAGTCATAACATTTATCAACACTTCAAAAGAAGTAACATTTATTATTTAATATTTACATTTAAATAACATTGGAATACTCTTTCCTTTCCTGTTTCTTTAATTTTTTCCACACTTTTTCTTTAATAAAAATAATACCTTTATTAGGGATTGCAATACCGGTTTACCTGTAAATCGAATCAAAATGCATAATTTTATTACCGGTAATTATATCGAGCATTACCGGTAAATTCGGCAAAAATTATTATAAAAACCCAAGAAATTACACTCATTCATCCATTAAATAAAAAAAAAAATAGACATTTTTTTGTCTATCGTTATTATTTTTTTACTTAACGAGGTCATTCGGCAAATTTGGATCGATTATCATAAAAATTCGTCTGGCAACGAAGGCAACGAAAAAGCCGATCTTCTAGCTAAGTTAGGAGCGGGATTATCTTTCCATGGGCCAGAGCCATTCTGTGG
>JANTOP010028115.1:0-27063 GCA_027564815.1 Symmerus nobilis | reverse complement strand
CCCCCCCCTCCTACATCACTCTGACATTAGACACCATTTAATATTTCTTAATGGCAAATTTGGCTTTTTGACCATCAGCGTCACCTATCTTATATTTTTGTAGGATACACTTCTGTACCAACAACCCTCTCCATACCCCCTCAGTACAAAAAATTTAAGTTATTTTTCTTATAAAACAGCTATTTTCAGTTTATAGTTACAGTTACAGTCAGAATTTGGGTATAAGGAATGAGGAAGGGTCTAGGGGTCGTAACGCTTTCCCTGTTATTTCCCTTTGATATGCAGGGACGGCTTCAAAATCGTCCCGAGCACAAGGTTTCATAATATTCACAAATTTAGGGTACTCCTCTATCTTATGGAGGGTGGCTGTCAGGAAAGAGTTGAAAGTCAATGAGAATCAAGAATAAATCGTGTTATATTAGGTATTTATGTTCAAACGAAAAGAAGTCGGAAAATGGTTAGAAAATGGAGTAAGATCCAGGAAATGGGGATTTTAGAAAATTCGGTAAATGTCAGAAGTCGGGAGAAGTCAGGAAATAATATTCACCGACTTTTCCGGGTTTTCTCGAACTTTTACATCCCAAAAGTCGCTAGTCCCAAAAACAATTGGATAATTTTGGGACTTTCGAATTTTCCTACCTCTTTACCTTCTATTCCCTGACTCTACTCACTTTTTCGAAATTTTTCACGACTTTTCGAATTTCACGGATCTCTTCCGGGAGAGGTTTTCGACTTCATGACATTTTCTCGACTCTTCTTTCGCCAGATGATTCCCTTCATTTTATAAAATTTGTATTTTTCTCTCATTTCTTAAAATTGAGGAAAAAGCTGTTAAATGTCGGGAAATATTACAAAAAAATTAAACAAAATTAGGAAAATAAACGAAAATGACAGAGAAAGTTGTGATAAGTTGAGAAATTCGGGAAAAGTCATCCGGAACTGATAAAAGAGAATAATTGGGAAAATTGGAAAATGACAGAAAAAATTCGATCTGAAATTTTTCTCTACTTTTTTTGTGGATTTTTCCTATTTTTTTAAAAAATTGTTGTCTCAAATTTTTTGTAACATTTGCCCCTTTTTCCTCTACTTCCTTCATTTTACACAGATTTTCCAGACATTTCTGACTTCTTTTTGACTTTTTCTAATTTTACGTACATTTATCTGACCTTTTTAAGTTTTTCTGAACTTGACTAGTGACATCTAAATCACATAGAATTGGAGTATTTAGTGTAATTGGTTAGAGCAAGAAGTAGTCTATGTTTCAGGTCAGTTCAGTTATACGAGATCATTACAATGCAGGGAACCTGGTTAAGGAACCGTCTCTTGGGAAGTGGAACTAATTACGATTCTAACTTCGTCTCGGACCCTTAGCCTGTAATAAAGTCTAGGAACCTTAAGGTGATTCCTACGAATTTACCTGACGAGAACTACGTGGTCAACCGTAAGTTATGGGTTGTCAATTCCTTTCAAATCTCATAGTGTACCGGGCTCACCCCATCGCACACAAAATAATAATTTCATAACAAAAAAGCTCTTAAGCTTTTAAAGGTATATCATGTGCTTGGGGATGAAATGATTTGATATAGGAAATAATGCAAACAAGCGATATAATGGTTAGATGTTGGGTGATGTTTGGCAAGGGGGAGGGCGTCAAGAATGGGGACGATGAGGTAGAGCAAAAATTTAAATGTGTTGTCAAGGGATCATTTGTATTTCTGATATTATCCTGTGAAGGGGTGGTTGCGGATGAATTCATAGGTATCAGGCATACAGGAGGAAATATTTGGTCTCGAAAAAAAAAACAACTAAATACCCACCCGATCCGAATCAGTCAATTCGGTTATCAAACAAACCTCTCCCCGCTTCCAACGACCCTAACAAAATCTCATCAGATATTGTGCATGTTAAATATAAGCTTCGGTTTGTAAAAGCGGGACGAATTGTGACATATTTTAAAGGTGGTTTCGCTATAATGTTTGCCATGATGAATGCTAAACGAATGACGATGTCACTGATCATGATGATATGGCGAAAAAGATAAATGATTGTTTAAAAACCATGAGTGTATTTCTGCACATATCATTTGTGGTGGACCGGGAAATATATGGGATGGGGACGCGCGGTGGCGGGGGGCTGGTAAAACCATTATAAAAGAATGAAATGAATGCGCAAACTATGGTGGAGGATCTCACATCAAATGGAAACTTTTCTTCCATTCAACCTCCAATCTGATCCACATACCATACATCCCAACTTTACATCGAAAAAAAAGCATAAGGGTGACAAATAAACAATATGGCGTAAAATATGTATACTATGACGATGGGGTGCGATATTGTTTATAAATGAGGGAATGTCGAATGCTCAGCAGTACACATATACTCCTACATACTGAACAAGATAATAAGAAAAAATTTGGATTGAGTTAACATAGTTTGCGAGCAGAGAGAAGATATTGTCAATGAGTAATTTTATTCTATTTGTGTAACGACATGTTTATATTCAATGCATTAGCGTATAGATAACAGTAGCGAATATGTAAATAATTTCAAATAAATATTATATTGCTTGCAACTCTCTATGAGAAACAGCGTTGGAAGCGTGCGATTGGATAGGTTTAAGAGCCATTTACTAACCTATCCAATGTGCCCGCGCACCTCGCGAAATTTGATGGGCTTCAGTATGGTTAAAATTTCGAAAAACGTAAATATTTGTACGAGATAAAAGTAAAGCTGCGCTGCGAGCAAACGCCTTGGAGCATTATGGCTTAATTACATACACTTCGTATACCATGCCATTGCAATCGACTGCCCTCCTATTTAAATACCTCATATTCCATTGGACTTTCCATGGAAAAATATGACATTACAATATATTTAGCAGTCGTAAGCAATGACGTGGTACGAAAGTGTAGTGGGACCATTGCAGCTTGTTACCCTTAGCCTAAATTATTCAATTTTTCATATAAATATTTCATATCTGCTATGTGAGTTGACTGATTTCTTCCTCTTGGACTTCATCCAATTCTGAAGTCTCGAAAAGTACTTAATTTATCAAATATAATCCGTTCCGAATAAATACCGAAAATTGATAGGTAAAGCCTAAAATTAACAATTTTCATGAGAACTGTCAAAACTATGTTGGGAAGCGTAGAAAAATATCGAAAATTGCAGGAATAAAATCCGAATACTGGATACCACAGAAATATTTCCAAAGGACAGTACATCATCGTATCAATATACACTTTCGAGTGATTTGTTAGTAGGGGTTCGAGGAATAGGAGTGAAATTGATGTTCCACTACAGTACCTACTTAGTATACTTTCTGAGTGAAATGAAATATAAGTTATCATTGCACTAGAGGGGGTAATAAGACCCCTCCAATTCGTCTCAGCCATCGCATAGAATATATGTTACAGCAATGTTACAATATGCAATTGAATATGTCGCTAAACATATAGAGACGAGGTCCCTAGGTTGGTCTACGACCAACATGATTCCTTTGTCATGGAATCTTGCACGTATGTTTCATTAAAATTCGAAGAAATTCACACACATCCAAAGTCATTTAGACCCCATTATATAATAAATCCGTAGAAACTCCTTTATACCACGTTGATGGTAAAATTGAAGTCTATAGAAACAAGAGCATCATGCTCTTTGTCAATCTTTTTAGATACTGAGCAGTCTTTGATAAAGTAAGTCAAGTAGTGTCAGGAATTCGGTGACATATTATAACTTATAATGTTCATTATAACTATGAATGGATATCAATATTTAGGCACTAGATTGAATTTATGTAAAAATACTATTCAAGTGATCAAACCTCGGATCAAACATATAATAATTTGTACTATGTAATTGCAAGAAATTGGAATTTTTCTGTCCCAATAATCAATTGTCCCAGACAGAAAGCTGATGATTAACTATTGCAGCCCCCAATCAACTTAACATTTTAAAAAAATAATCACATATTCAGACATCTGTAGATTCCAACTAATTACTTTGGAGGATGCCGGATTTAAGGGGTAACACCACTCAACAATTTTTAAAAAATCAATTTCGAAGAGGACGAGTTTACAAATGTAGAGAGGCAACTTTACGATCAAGGGATTAGAGACTAGAGGTAAATTGGGTAAAAATTGAAGGTCTTCAAAGTTGCATTTAATAAAATGCTATTTGATTCTGCCTTGCAGCATAATTTCTACAAATTTCATTTAATTTGTTTAAAATTTTGACATTCCTTTGGAAAATTAATTATTCAGGAACTGCGTAGTGGTTTTCGATATGTTAAAAATGTAAGTTAAATTTTTATAAACAATTTTGTACAAAGGCTGTAAATGAGAGTTTTTTTTTTGAAAGCCTTGCCATTTCCACAAGAATCGAAATTTTTTTTATTCCTCCACGTATACTTCTTTAACCATTCTTATGCAAATAAGAAAATTTTTAGCTTTTTGTTCTAGATTAATGCATTTGGCGCATATGCTGCAAGCCTCGAAGCACCTCTCACAGAGCAGTAATAAAGTGTCCGGATTCCAACACCCATTCCTACAGCCATTTTAGGTAATAATTTCCCCTTAAAATTATTTATCACATTTGCTAAAAAAACTTTAGTAATTTGTCTATTTCTAAAGTGGTTTGTTAACACTTTACAGTCCGCAATTTTCACAGAACTTTACCTGAAGTCTGCGCTGATTTCGTAAAAAACAGAGAACAATATCTGTGTCTCCAAGCATTAACCGCTTAAGTCGTTTTTTGCAATTTTTCAGGAGAGCTATTTAAAGTTTTATAAATTTATTCCGATACATGAACTTACGCGGTTATGCATTTCTTCAAATAGCTATATTTTGGTCAAATTAAAGAATTCGGATGAGAATTTTTGTGGGTATACGTAATCGTGCATGGTGTTCATAACTCAATTTCGTCGGTTAATGCTTGGAGCCACAGATATGTATACTGATTAAAATTGAAATAACTCCTAAAACCTAAACCAATAGATGTATCGCAATGAAATTTTGAAGACATGTTCAATATATTTCTCCACATATACCTAGAAGTTAACTCATCTAATACTATACCGAATCCTATAAAAAATACGGGTTTCAATGAATTCGTAATATTCCCAATTGAATATCTCAGAAACTAATCAACAGAAATAAATGAAAGTTAGTGGAGATAATCAACTCATCTAACGCTATAGAAATTCAAAGAAATATAGAGGTTTCCATGGATTCAAAAAATTTCCAATTAAATATCTCAGAAACTAAAGAACTAAAATTAATGAAAGTTGGTTGAGACAATCACCTTATCTAACGCTATAGAAATCCAAAAAAAAAATAGGTTTCCATGGATTAAAAAAATTCCTAATTGAATAACTCGGGAATTAATCAGTAGAAATTCATGAAAGATGGCAGGGATAATTAACTCATCTAACACTATAGAAATCTGAAACATGCTATCTCAATGCTTATGATGCTTTCTGTATATTAGGGGCAATTCAGTAACGTATAGTTTAATTTTCTGTTACGGTAAGTTTACCTTCATATAAAATATTTACTAAACGATTCACCTAAAATGGTATTCAGTAAAGTTATTTCAAAGCTTAATTTCATTAAAAAGCGTTTTCTTGTTAAAAGACCGATCAGAATCAGTAATATTCTGATTTTATTTTGATTTGCGAATAAATAGTCATTATTGCAATGTATAATATTAGTGGTAAGTATGGTGTAAATGTAAACCGTACAGAAATTGGTACACCACGACTTACCTAATACTGTTGGAAAACACAGATAACAGATTAATTGGATGGGAAATTTTGAGAATGCTCTTTCAACACCAAAAGATCAGAAAATACATATATTTTTAAAATCCCGTCAAAAAATCGATGTATAAAATATTAAATTAATACGACCGATTCTTGCATTTTCGCAACATTTCTTTTTGAATTTCTAGATTTTCTAGATTTCTAGAATTTTGTAGATCTATTCTGGCAGTCTGACGGATAATTTAAATTTACGAGAAATTTATTACGAAATCGAAAAATCTGATTATGCAAAAGAAATTTTGTAAAATAAAATTTGTTAAGAAACAACCCCGATAAAAGGTAATATCGATATAAAGGAATCACTTCAAGAAAACGGTTACTTTTCAGGGAAATGTTTGTAATTTTCCGAAATATACGAAATTTGATACTTTTCAAATTAAGTCAAATAGGGAATAACTAGGCTAATCTATACATATATAATATTTTAAAATCCCAACAAAGATAAAAATTAACATGTCCAAAATTTAATAAATTCGATCAATTTTATAACGAAAAAAAAAACAATAATCAAACCTAATCGATTGATGCCAACTTATTTTTAATTATTGTTAAATAAATGTTTTGAAATATAATCGTTTTGAGATTTAATTTTTTTGGCGAAAAATATAGTCACCAACTTTCGATTTCTCTCGAGAAATTTGAATTTACGGGAAATTTTTTGCGTAATCGGAAATTCTAATTATGCGAAATGACACCTAAGGGTACAGTGAGAAAACCAGTGTAACAATCTCTTTTAGAAAATTAACCCCCTGATTTTATAGGGGTCGATATAAGGGGTACATATTTTAATTAATCGCTAATACAATTGCCTGAGAATTGCTTCATATTACTGGAAAATTGTCAACCGATACAAAAATAAAATAAAATTTTGGTTCGTTTAAAACAACGAGTTCAATTTTGCTCTGTTAAATTAAACTAAACGAGGTTTTAGAAGAGTTGCAGAATTGCCCAATAAATATGTTATAATGAATGAAAGTTGACGTAGGTACCACGACGATAAAAGTGAAAAAATCAGAAAACTTCCGCTTTGGAACTATTAATATTGTCGCTAGTGTACTTTAAGTATGAACGGAAAAGTTCGGTTTTGTTTGAAGAATGGTCTTGGGGTTGGAAGGTTAAACATTTCCCGTTGATACGAGAAATTATTTTAACGTAGATTTTTATTATTTTCCCATCATCCTTTACCCCATTTATCCCCTAGTTTAATACAGTATATTTTCCCCGAATATACCGAGTATGGTATCTCCCAATCCTTGAGGGCTATTAAAACATAATTCGGCGAAAATACAAGGAAAATTATTGATATAAAATGAGATGCGGTTAAGGGTTGGGAATTCAGGGACGGGAACCCAGGCTACGGATGGGGGGCCAAAGTGCGGCCCAAAATCAAAATCGAATATTATTTTGTATTAGAATTTAACCGGAAACAAAGCAGTAATATACAAATACCAACAATTTATCCCCCATTCTCTTCACCATTAAATTAGAGAATGAGGACGATAATGGGAAAAGCGGAAAAATATCTATAGGAAAACAAGTGGCAGGTATTTTTATTTTGGGGTTGTAGAAACGAAAATCAAACTGTATGGTAGATTTCATGGTTTTATTTTGAATTGATTTTCGTTCCGAAACTACCACCCACCGCCGCCACCACCGAAAAAAAATTACAAATCCCAAATTGAATGGATGATGAGATGTTAATAAATTGAGAATATATGAGTAACACATGAGTTTTGTTTGGTTGTACTAGGGGTTGGAAAACAGAATAGATGGAATTAACAAGTAAACGGTAAGTGGATGGGTATCATACACCCGCTTACCGTATGCAGAGGGATTGGTAGAGGAGCATCGATGTTATTTATTTCTATTGAAAATTCCACATAATCCAGATTCGTTCAAGAGTTAATGAAGAATAATGAAGAATTCACTCGCCGCTTTTCAAATTCATCGACATGATATTATGGAGGGTAGCGTTGTGTTTTGGGGTGGCTCTGGGGATTTAGAAGAAAAATACGATAAATCGATTCGTTTAATTTTTAAACCGTTCCTTTATTTCATTTTTATTATGATTTACTGGGAAGGAGTTGGATCTTGGATCTTGGATCTGCTATCTTGGATATCTCCACTTCATTCCATTTTTGACCTAAATTTTGAATTTTATTTTCCATCTCGTGTAATAATTTCCACAAATATAATAAAATGCATTTTTTCCTCAACTCGTTCACTGGCAGAACAAGGAAATACTTATATTGTTTACCAAAAGAATCCTTTTCACCATTTTTCCATCTTCAAGTGTAATCGCAAATAATGTCGTGTTATTAAATGTTGATTGGTAGAGAGAGAGAGAGAGAGAGAGATAGAGAGAATATTTCTGCCCTTTCGAGGTGGCAGAAAATAGGTATAACGATCGTTGAATAATTGACAAATCGTCTATGGGATGGTAAGCTGTTGGGCTGACATAAATAGAATGAAACGAGTGCTTAAGAATTATTTGACATATTTGAAGGTGTATTATGTAACAAAGTGGCAAGGGAAAATCTACATAATAAAAAATGGAAAAAAGTTGAGAATTTCTTTTCCTCTGTGTACAGAAATCTGTAGGGATGATATTTTCTTCCATATTCATCCATCTCTGGTGGCATTCAAAAGCTGTCACTTTTCATGATTTTTAAGGGAATTTTATATTTAAAATGTTCGCTTGAAATATCGAAAACGTAGAAGTTTCGCTATCACGAACTACTTGAAGGATTATTTAATTATTTTCACCTATAACTCATTTACAGTTGCTTCAAGTTGAGACTGCATTCACTCGAACCAGGTGAAGAACAGAAAGGCTATGGTTTAAATAAATGTAATTGCCGTGTTGCTTTAGTCGTTGAGTATCTGGTTGCAGATGCTTTCTCTATGCTTCTTTAGCGATGCGGTTGTGACAATTAGGTTCATGCCGTTATAAAAATTGTTTATTTGATGAAATTAACGACCCTGCACATTGAAACCAAGTGGATGAAGTTCGTGGACTATTTATTTCACCCCGCCGAGTTCATGTGTGTGAGTCGACTGATTCTTAAAGCATCTCAATTGAACTCTCTGATAGATCTTTTATAATATTGAATGGGGTTCTTGAATCAAACTGCCGACCTCCTCTCGTTGGTGGATCCTGGAAACAGGTGGGGTGCTCCAGGGGTGGGGAGCATTTCATGCTGGCTCTCAGACAGTTTGTCCCAAGCCAATGTGGAACTTCAACCAACCAAGCCGAAGGCTGGGTGGCTAAGGGGAAGCTCAATTCTAAGCATGCGGACTCCAGATACCGGGCGACCTCTGATTTAAATAATGCCTTGTAGCCACAGTACTGGCTTAACACACCAATGCGGAACGCTGTGGTTGCTGACGTAGCCTAGTCTCGCTGAAAGCTGGATGGCTGAGGGGATTTGCTCAGTTCTTAGTATGTGAACGCCAGATACCGGGCGACCTCTGGTTTTAATATAGCCTCATCTCGATATCCATCGGGGCTCTGTCGAGACCTACCTACTTCCCGCGGTAATTGCAGGATATATATGGAAACAAAAACAAAAAATTTGAAATCTGATGGCGGCGTTGATAGCTCCATCATTCAGCTTGCTAAACCATCTCGGAGTATCTCCGAATACTCAAGGTCAGAAAGTGACATATTATTATCCCCTAGTGTGACATAGTATCCCCCCATATTATTATCCCCAGGACACCCTAGTGGAAATCGATAACCCGGACCCACGCGATGAGGACTAAAACGGCCCAAACTCAGAGGCGCTTCACGTAAGAGACTAAAAGGTCTCGTAAAATCTGGCATTGCATACGAAGTTGCCGTAAAACAAATTCTGGACAAGCGTGAAACTCCAAAAAATAGCCGTGGGAAAATCAGAACAACAGGCGGCCAAACGAACAAGGAAAACGGAAGGGGACACTCCTCCACAGCCTAAAACCAATAAGTCGTATAAGGACGTTGTCAGCGGTTATAATGTAGGAATTCTACCTACTACATATCCCTGTCAATCTCTTGATACAACTTAACTTAGCTTGATACAAATCCATATTAAAAAAGAAGTTCGGAAAATCCCTGATGGACCAAAAGTACGCTTCCTAAGCTGTACCCATAAACCGGGATGGATCCTTTTTACCTGTGTCGATGAAGCTAGCCGAAATTGGTTGGTCGAAAGCATAGGTTACATAAAACCTTAGGAAGGAACTGTTCTGAAAGCAGTAGAAGGCGAAGCCCTACCGGTTCAGAAAGATCTGTGTGGTGTTCGTACCCGACGGCGAAGAGAAAGAACGACACCTAACGCAGAACAAGGAGCTTAAAACTAAGAACTGGAAAGTCCTACATGGAGAGCGGGTAGACAAGGGTTAAACATTGACAATTTCTATTGACGACCGCTCATTTAAGGCACTGGAAGATCTGGAATTCACGTATTGTTATTACCTCGGTCGCTTACGGTTTCGGCCAATCAAGCATAAAGGGACGAGTACGGGTAATAAACAAACCCCGGCCAACCGTCCCTCCAATAACCGAATGCAAGATATTCGGAAGAAAGGGGACCCTCCATCGACCTCCGCCTCCCAGAATAAATAATGGCATCACCCATAAAAATCATCCAGGGGAACATTTAACACGCCAAAACTGCGTCGGCAACAATCAGCAGAATTATGGGACTAGTTTACGAAGAATTATGACAATCGATGACGTCTGTGAATAGCTTTGTCTATGCGTCTTTGTCTATGGTGCATGCGACAAAATTTCCCAGCCTAGCTCTGCGTGTTTCTGACGAGTCCCCAAAGCTTGGCCTACATTTTTTTCAATTCTTACTTTTACGTCATAAAGTGTTGCATGGGAGGTGAAGTAGATGTTGCACAAACATTGTATGTCCTAATGTGTATAGGAAAACAGTATTTTAGAATTCAAATTGTGAATTAGTCACAAAACCACAAACAGTAGACCACAAAAGTGCTAAAAAGCTCGTACTGAACAAGGGGTGCTTTGGACATACAATGACTGTGCTTTTTTTACCTATCGATATTTTGGGAGCGGACCTTTTGTCCTTATGGTGTTGATAGAGCTCCTCCTATAGTTATCCCCTATTTGACTTCATGTTGTAAGTCCGGAAAATTATAAGCATTTCCCTGAAAACTTATTGTTTTCTTGATGGACCCGTTTTATTGATATTTTCTTACGTCTCCGGGTTGTTATTTTTTTTTTTAAATGTTGGTTTACAGTTCTCTCATTGTACCCTTATGGGTTTCATTTCGCATACTCTGTTTCTCGAATTCCTTAATAAAATTGCACGAGACTAACCGAGAAAAAATCGAATCAATACAAAATCGAAAGTTTTTCCGAAGGACAGATTTTTCTTGCAGAAATAATCTCAAAACGGTTGATTTTTTCTAAAAATTTATTTAGCAAAATCTTTTTTCGTAGACATTTCTAGAAAAATTATGAACAAAAATCGATAGAATTTACTGAATTTTTACAAATCGACTTTTGACGGGATTTTTGAAATTGATATTTGTAGGAGGATCCTTGACCTTATGGTCTTGATAGATAGTCCCTTGTTGTCCACTATTTGAATTCCGTTTGAATGTTCAAATGATTCAAATTTCCTATTGTAGGCAATTTTGAGAGCTACTAATTTGATGTCTTGTAATTTTCTCGTAACACTAACGGCTAACCAGATTATCACGAGAAACGATTTTCGTGACCATTGACACCGCGTAGAATTGTTACTGGCACTCGGATCGATGGGGGAACAGTTGGGATCGAATTTAAAGCCAAAAACCCAACAAATTTCCTCGTGTGACTTCTTCCTATTCCCGAAACTAAAATGTTTACCCGATTGCAGTCGATTGAAGTAATCAAAATTCGTGGAAGGAGCTTAACTGCGTTTTTATTATTTTAGTCAATTTTACATGTTCTACATTCGAGACAAGAGAATATCCTGAGAGATATTTTTGATAGCCCACGCTACGTTTGCTTGCTTTCTTTACTCGATCGATGGTATGAGCCTTCTTGGTTGCGGATTTGGTCAACTCTTGGCAATCAGATATTCCTAATAATGTACTGGCAGTTGCCCCGACTCATTCCTAAAGAAAAGTGTCATATCATATATGTAAGTATATGTATATATCACAAGTATCATAATAAACATTGAATCGACTTATCTGGAAGTTTGATTTAGGAGATTGCGATAGAATTATTATTAAATTTGTTATCATTTAACCGAATGAATAGAAGTGAAACGAGTCTCCTGCATTACAATTAGACCTCTTTTAAGATTTCTAACTATCCATCTTTTAACCAGTTCTCTTAAAACCCGCAACCCTACATGATAAAAGGAAATTTTGTTAGCTAATCAAATGAATCACTTTATATGTCTTCCCATCCATCCTTCCTCCCACATTTCCACACAACAACTTCATTTCTTCTTGCTTGTTGTGCTAAAAGTTCCGAAACGATATCGAGATGCGATAACAATAAAAATATTATTACAAAAGCCAACTGATCCCCATTCCACCGGTTCCATCCGAACCCACATTTCTTCCACAAATTCTTAAAACCCATCAAACCAACCCCAAATCACAATCAATTTCCTTCGGAATTTTTTCTTTTTTTTTGTTCCTTCCGACGATTTTCCCTTTTATGTAGCCAAGCAAATTATATCTTTCACATTGAATTACATCTTGTGAACAATGATATGTCGCCTGATATTGATATAAAATAAATACATAGTTTATAGAGAGATGGGAAGAAATATAATAATAATAAATAATATAAAAATTGTGATGAACATGGGTGGGACCGGTAGGTGGAAGGAGGTAGCTGGTTAGAGGGGTTAGGGGAAGGCAAAATAAACATGAACGGCAAACTAGTGTCATGGTAATGGTTTATAAATAAAAATCGATAAAAACCCATTTACAAGATTATATCGCCTTAATATGATTTCATATAAAATATTTTATATAAAAGGGTAGGTTTTAAGGGTTGGAGATTGATGTGACGGCTCGATAGGATCAGTCAGATATATAGATATATTGACATCACTTCGATGTACAAGTGTGAAAGGTATTTTGCAATGGAATGAAAACTGATATAAAGAAGCAGTTAAGGGTCCTTAAGATATACGGTTTTATGGTCTTCCTTATATTTTAAATTTTTGACGTATATCTTCGTTTCTTGATTGGCTTTTATCCTTTTAACAACTTTTATATTTCATAGATATATTGACGGTTAATGACGGATCTCGGTCTGCTAGTGGTCTGCTGTACGGTACAAACTAACTTATCCATAATCATCAACATATGAATAAGTCCAATGTTGAACTCCCCCAAACTTCTGATCTTCTATAAGTCGTTTGCCCACCTTATTTTAGGCCATCACTTACATCAGTCTATTTTCCTAGCGATAAACGCTAATTCCAGGGCCGCGTTAAGATATTCACGGGCCTTAGCCCGATTTGAGTCGATGGGCCCTCAATAAGTTATTCATTTTCAAACGCAATTTCATATACATGAAATCCAAAACTTTTGTACAGAAGCTTGGAATAAATTTGAAAATCTTTGGAAGCTTTAAGTTTTGAATCAAATAATGACTACTATAAAATCTCCACAACAATTTTGATGCTGCAAGAAAGCTTCAACGTTGGAATGTGATTTTATTCGAATTGAAATTTAGTTTTCATCCAAATAATTTAACTGCAACAAAACTTAAATTGTTGTTACAAAAGCTCCGCATAAACTAAAGAGCCCAGCAAAAGCTTTAAGTATTGGAAAACATTTCATACGTTTTGGAATCTAATTTTAATCCGAATAATTAAATTGTAATCAATTCTGAAAATTATCAACAAAAGCTCGATAAAAGCTTGAAAGCTCAAAGCGTGCTTTGGGTTTGGGACATAACTTTATTCGCTTTGACACCTATTTCCTATTTAATTAAATTAACTGGAACGGAACTCAGAATATTCCAACAAAAGACCCTAGTAAACTTACGAGGTCAAAGAAAGCTTTAAGTTGTGAATAAAATTTTGTTAAGACATCTAATTTTAATCCGAATAATTAAATTTTAATCAAATTTGAAACGCTCCTACAAAAGCTTGGCGAAAGCTTTTAATGCTCAAAGCAATGACGAAAGCTTTATCATCAATTTAACTGCCAAAATGTTACAGCAAAAGCTCCGCAGAACCTAACAAACTAAGCGAAACATTTAAGTTTTGAATAAAATTTTATACGCTTTCAAACCTATTTTAGTCTGAAAAATAAACTTTAATCAAACCTGAAATTTTCCTACAAAAGCTCCACAAAAGTTTAAGAACTCAAATAAAAGTTTGGGTTTGGGACATAATTTTATTCGTATTAACACCTATTTTGCATCCAGATAGTTTAACTGTTTAACTGCAACGGAAATCTTAAAGTGAAAGCTTTAAGTTTTGAATCATATTTTATACATTTTGAATTGAATTTTTGAAATGTCTTTAATATTAGATGTGTGAATAAGTTCACAGTATCACATTCATTTTTCCCAAAACAACCAAAAGATAGAACCAAAGTTTGGATAAATAACTAACATAATTCAGGCCCAAAGAATTTACGGGCCCTAGGCCCTAGGCGTATGGAAGACACGGCCCTGGGTAAGTCTCCAAATGTGGACCGTGAAAATGAAAGTTTAATTTGAATTTCTTTTTGGGGTAAAAGGACAAAATGCTTTTGGAAGGAAGCAAACAATCCGCTTATAAAATAATGATAATTAATGACGATGATATCTTAGATGGGTGAGGCCAAGAATAGGAATATTTGGGAAATATTTTTTGAACTTTAACAAAAAACAAACAGACCGAAAGAATACCGTCGCCGTGATAATATTCTTGGCTTAGAATCTGTTGTACAACAAGTTTATCTAAAACATGTCTTTGCAATTTCAAGCGTTTTGAACGCAATTTCGAGCTGAAAAGATACCTAGAAAAGCGCTATAATAATATACGATAAGATAATCGTTTCCATAGTCTACTACGTATCCAGACTGCCTAGAAAGATACCATTTTTCTATTTCGGAATGTCTTATATATATATATATTATATATATACCTATGTCAAGATATCTTATAGATGTCTTGTAGAAGATCTTATAGATTTATTTAAAAAAATTGGGACTCCCGTAATATCCATGAAAGATTGTAAAAAGCAATTCAAAAAGGTTATTTCAAGGGTTTCTGAAAACTCGGATTTTCAGCAGTTAGCGATTCCGAGTCCAAATTTTTGAAGAATCGCCGAGTCCGCATCCAAATGAAAAAATTAATATTTATTTATTATCGCTCCTTGGGGTAAGGATTTTGGTTTTTTTTTTAAAAATAATTGTTAAATCCTTATTTCGAATCAAGTTCTCTTTATTTGACTTCCTTGCCTTTTTGGCTTTTATGTAATAAAATAATATTTTAAAAATACTAACGCACTGAGAGGCTTTGTCTGCCTCGATCTCAATCTCGATCTAACTTAATCGTGCACAAATTTGCAAAAATCGAATATGTTCCTTCATTTGAAATAGAAGTAGACTTGTCAGTGGAAACTTCGTTGTGCAGCTCTTCAAGATCACTTGCTCGCTTTTAGTATTTCTGAAAAGCCAAAAATTCTTATTTCAGTTTCCTATAACTTTCGGAGGTTCTTTTGAAGGTTCTTCCGCATTTCTTTAACAAATCTAACTCTTCCCCCATTGTCAAAACTTTTTGATTTTCAAATATTATTAGTTCCTGCAAAACTTTCGCTCATTCATTTTTCTCTTCTTTTTTCAGAAATTCTTTCAATAATTGTGCTGCTAAATCTAAAGCCTGTTTAGTACGTATTGTGGCTCATTTATTTGGATGGCAGGTAAAAGCGAATTCTGGATATCTTTGAGCTCCTTAAAATCGATATCGTTAAGGATGTATGAGCTGAGCAGTTTAGCTCAAATAAAGCTTCCTATATGAATTATTCTAGTTTTACAAACTAGATTATTTTATTGGCCAAGGATAGGGTTTTAGCCTAGCTCTGTTTTGATTTTTTCTCGCAGAGTTCCATTTTTTACGGAAGAATATTAAAAATACATACAATTTAAAGACTGGTCTCTCTACACGGTACTCGATTTACACGGTTTACAATTTTATAAAAGAAAATGGTAGAAAGGCTCAAAACGTCTCACAAATTTCAATTAAAAACTAAAACCAAAAAAATTCGACATTAAATGCCTACCGGAAGTAACAGTAGTTAAAAGCGGTAGCTGTTTTTCCGTCTCCCGAAAACGTATATGCTAATGTCATAGATCTAGTCCTAGTCTATTATATTAGAGGGGAAGGACTCGAGGATATTGATGAACCCGATATTGAAGACAAGGAAATTCGAGATGCAGATCTAGTTAACTAGATACGCTAGGTGCCTGATGACATTAGGGAAATCCGCACCGACAATTGCGATGGAGCGAAAGAAATACCTTCCGCAAATATAAAGGTGAAAGGCTAGGATTGGGTAGGAAACTGCAAACGTATTTCTTCAACAGAGATCCCTGATATTGAAAAAATTTTGAAATTTCATAGAATAATAAAAATGGTAGTCCCTATGAAGAAATTTACTAGTCTTTTAATTCTATAAAAGTTCACCAGGGCCAGCCTCGAGACTGAGCATTCAGGTTGAACCGATTTTCACTTCAGCATACACCTTTTGCATTTTTACACGGTAATTATCTACGGCTTGAATCTATCCTCCTGTTTTGTACGAGTGCTGTTTTCTAGATTTACACGATTTGTCGTGGAACGTATCTACCGCGTAAATCGAGGGATATGTGTACATTTTCTTTTAAAATTTCAAAGTCTTGGGTCAGTATTAGAGTCGAGTCCCGAGCCCGAGTAATTGCTCAAATGCTCGGCGAGTCCGCATCGAGTCCATAAACCCTATTTTTAAGGGAATCCGGACCTGTCTGGTGCGCTGCACTCAATCTACCTGCGAGGTATGAGAGAAATATTATCTGATAAATAGCTCGTTTATTTCCCCGGGGGGTATTTGTTTCGGATTTAAAAGGATTTCTTCCAATTTTCGACCGTCTCACGATCCATTAATAATTTAGATAAAAATAATGTAGAAGTTCAGAAAATGTCAAGTAAATTCGGAAATAAATCTGGGGAAACAGAAAGAAGCCCC
Organism: Symmerus nobilis; assembly: GCA_027564815.1. Classification (NCBI taxonomy): domain Eukaryota; kingdom Metazoa; phylum Arthropoda; class Insecta; order Diptera; family Mycetophilidae; genus Symmerus; species Symmerus nobilis. Next base: position 10,056 of record JANTOP010028115.1, on the reverse strand, counting down.
TAAAATAGCAGGCAGCATGGGCAAAATTAGAAAAGATCAAGAAAATTGGGGAAAAGTCCCTATGGGGAGAAGCAGACAAATTACGGGTAAAAGTTTGAATCGCTTGAAAAATCTTACGGAATGTCGGGAAAATGTCTGGAATGTTTGAAATTGACGTGATAACATCGGAAAAAGTCTAGAAATTGGGAAAATATTAGGAAAAGTCCGAAAATATTAAGTGAAAATGAGAAAAACTGATGAAAGTTTAGGAAAATTATACAAAAATCAGACAAATTCAGTTTCGAGAGGCCAAAAATTGGAAAATATTCGTAAAATCGTCAGAAATAATCGAGAAAAGGTTGGCTTTTGAGAATGTTGGGAAACAATCTCAGCCAAAAAATCTGTAAAACTTAGAAAAAAGAAGCGAAATTGAAATCGGGAAGATTGGTAAATCGGAAAAAAGTATGGAAATATATGATAAATTGTTGGGAAAAGTCGGAATAAAGTTCGGAAAGATATTTTGGAAACTCAGGAAAATGTTGCGAATTGAAGAGGAAATGTTTGAAGAAATCAGACAAAGTTAAACATAAAAAAATTATAAAATCACCAAAACGTCTAAAAAATCGAGATCTTCTCTGGAAAATTGGAAACAAAATCAGAGAAATTCAGTAAATAGTCGGGGGAAAATCACAGAGTCGGAAAAGGTTCGAATCAGGAAGATGGTGGATAATAAGTCTGAGTCTAGAAACATATATGGCGATGGGAAAAATCCAACAAACGGAGAAGATTCGGACAAAATGTGAGAAAAATCAGAAAAGTTAGGTGCAAGACGTTGTGAAAATGCCAACTATGAAATTCTGGTCCATTTTCCGGTTGTTTATTCTATTTTTCCAGATTTTCAAGGCACTTCGAAGTTTGTTCAATTTGTCCGCCCTATTTTCTATTTTTCCAGAAGTTTTACAAACTTTCCTCGAATTTACACTACACAGCGACTTAGAATGTGTATTGCTGAGATGTAGAGATAACCTAAATTCTCTAATTAATATGCCAGCAACTAATCTAAGCATTCTGTTGCGCAATTGATGGAAGAGTAACTGACCAATTAATCCACTTCCGAGAAGTATCGCCACACCTAAACTTATTTTGTTATGTTTATCTATGTTCTGCTATAAAAGTTAATTTTAAACAAATATCACGTCAGACAGCTCAGAATCATTCAGCCATTAATCTTCCCTCTTTGTTAGTTCCCGGTCCCCAACCATTTCGTATATATCACATAACATGATCGTTGTGTGTATATAAATGTCAAAACACCTACAAGCCTAACCCATCACATCCCACAACCATACCACCCGCTCTACCATATTATACGGTGAGATATGTGGAATTGTGGAAACATAAACCCTACTCAAAATTCTGTACGAGTAAAAGAGAAACCGCAATAAAGTCCCATTAAAATATGGTTGGGAGTAAAAAATAAAACATTATAGGAGCTTTACACGGGGAGCTTTATGATTGTGATGATTTGGTGTAATGGGTAGTAAAAGATGAGGGTGTGGGGACAGTAAAGTGGGACGGATTGAAATAGCGGAATGGAATATTTTCCGTCGAAATGAATATGGTGAACCTTTTTTCTTTTTTTTTTAAATCTTCAACATTAAAATTCATTTCCCGTTCTCAAATCTTCCTCCTACGAAATGTCGTCTCCAAAATGGAATCTTCAACTTATTTAAAAATAAAAAAAATCGGTAAAAAAAAATTTCAACATAAAAGTTTCGGTTTGAAATTTTCTCCTTACAATCCCATCCCTTCCAGTCGGTATAAAGACAAATTTAAATTTAGAGAGCAAAAAAAAATACAAAAAAAAATTAAATCATCAAAAATGTTTCTCGTTTCGGGAATGGGTGATGAAAAAGCGGGGTTTTATCCGCTGTTTTATTCGTTTCGAGGGTGGTGAGGGTGCTAAGATTTGTTTGTACAGATTTTTTTACCTCTCATTTCGTTAGCGCACGGGTTGGTTATGTTTAACCAATTCATTAATTATTAAATTTGAGCGGCAGACAACAACCGTTTGTTTCCCATTTCAGGTGTGCCCGTTTTTTTTTATCCACCGTTCGCTCAATTTCAACCCCGTTCATAGAGTGGGTTGTAACGGTGGTGAAATTATTTTCCGTTTTTGTTGCTTATACATATAACATATAGAAACAAAACCAGTTACCCCATTTAATGGGTTCGGCAGGGTATGAAATTCAGCGGAAAGAGATCGAAAAGTTTATTTTTTTTCTCTCGTTCATTTCCACCATCGATGGCATGAATGAGTAAGCTTATATTGTAATTAATTTTATAAATATAAATGCTTCTCCCCCCAATCTTGATCCCACTTACTGCTCACACTTCACTCATTTGTTCGCACAAGTGAATTTTCAAATTATAAAAAGAGCTATTGAAATAAATAGGTGAGCGGGCGGGTGGTGGTTGGAGTGACACACTGTAATTAACACCTTTTGAACGCTAGTTGTGTGGGTGGAAAATTTTGATTGTTTTTCTTGAGAATTATAAATTTGTTCGGTTTTTCCCTTTCTTTCTTTCTTTAATTTTTTGGGTCAAGAAAAATCATTAATCAATTTTAGTTATTGATAGGTTTTTCGTTAGGTTTATAGGGTGGAATTGCTTCTATTATTCTCCCTTTCCAAAACTACCTTGTCATGAGCTATACGGAAAATTTGTATATTACTACTCTGACGTTAAATCGAGTGTTAAAAATAAACATTTATTTCAAATATAATTTTATTTGAAATAAACGAAAAATATATTTAATCTAACATCCCACAACCCTGCTAATAAAACTGACAAATAGACAAAATACTGAAAATCTGAATGACAATAATCCTCAAAATTTCCTGATAGTTAATAGGAAATAGCATAAAATTTGAAAATAAACAAATAAACGTAATATTTTACAAAACGAAATTGACGAAATATTTTGTAAAAATCAGGAAATATGAAGACACGAAAATAGAAAACCTAATACAATTTGCGTCAAAATTAGGATTTCTTAAGTCATTTTCAAAATAGAAATTGTTAGATAACCCCTTGATTTATGCGTCATTATCTCGAATAAGCCATTATATAAAACAGGGGTGGGCAACCTTATCTGTGTAGAGGGCCGTAAGAAAATGAAAAAATCTCGGAGGGCCAGATGAAATGTCCGAGGAATCTATACAATAAATTTAGCACTAGTTGGAATCCAAATTTGTACCAGGTGAAGTGTAGCCCATATTTTCATTCGTAGATTAAATTATAAATTTGTAATTATTTAACACATCGAGAAAGTATGTGGAAACGTCTGAAAAACTCCGGAAAATTTAGGATAATAGGGAGAAAGTCGGCAAAATGAGTAATGGTGGGAAAATGCTAGACAAACTTAGTAAATTAGTAAATGGAGTAAAGATAGTATAAGGTTCGCGAAAAATCGCAAAAAAAATAAGTAGAAAATCCAAGTTCCGTGCAAATCGCCCGTCAAAATTTAAGGGTTGATTTTTTTGGAATTATGAGAAATTACTTTCTTCATTATTCGTTTAAGAACAATTCTGCGTTTCTAGAATTTTGAAATTCAACAGAAAAAATTTATGGAAAATTCAATTTATCTATTAAATGGTTACCAAATTAATGAGAATTATAAGCAAATATTTTATTTTCTTGAAAATTGGTATTTTGGCTGTACCGCTTCTCCTATTGTGGATTATATTTTTGTTAGAAAGACGGACATTTATGAAAAGAAATGAATTAAATTTAAATTTAAATCCTTAGTATATTTATTTCACATACGAAATAATTAGTATTTACTAAATCAAAAATTGTATTTGGTTGAAAAATTACCCTAAGCCCATCACTGGTAATTTTGTTAATTTATTTCAAGTTTGTTAATTGTTGTCCGTCATATATCTCTTTTAACTGTAATCTTCATTCCTTCTTGTTCCTTCCAAATATTCATTATTTCCTTTCGTTTTCACTTCCACTTTTTCCACTCATCCACAGACTAACTCGTATCTCGGTTTCGATGATCGAGTCCGTGTCTATTGTTTCTCGGCGGTCTATTATTGCACTTCATTTGATAGCCAGTGATGGGCATCTGTAAAGTGATGGGCTCTATCTAATAATATTACTTACAACTAAAATCAAATTGACAAACATTAATAAGTATGTACATGAAAATAAGCTCATCGCGATGATGGCGTTACATGGCATTCAATTGAATTTTATGAATGAAATTTCGCGAAATTTTCTGCAAGTGAAATTTTGAAAATAATAGAAATTGAGAAAAACTTTGAAATTGAAAGATTTGTTTGGTAAATCAAGAAATCTTGAAAAATGGATGGAAAATTATCTACAAATTCATTTAAAGTTGAAGTCACCAGACGTGTATATTTTCCTGTTTTCTTTGGATATGTCCGGAATATTCTACACCTTATATGACTTTTCCTTGCTAATTACCAACTATCCCAACCTTTTCCCAATTTTCGTATCTCCCCCACTGACTTTTATCAACTAAACGAGTTGTTTATCAACTTTAAACATTTTCATGACTTTCCCCTTCATTATATGTATTTCTCGGGTTTTATTCCTAATTTCTGGGTTTTCTGATTTTTTCCCGAACCATTTGGGTGCCAAAAAGACCAGAAAAATCAGAGAAAATTACGCATTTTAGTAAAGTCCCAAAAATTGTCGTAGAATCGGAGGAAATGGAAATCGATCAATTCGCCAATACGAAAGAAATGGAAAAATTAACAACTTTTTTAGAATACATTTATTTTACTTAATAATTTGAATCCTTCCAACCAATCTTCCCAATCCATTTTACAGCTCACAATTCCCTTAACCCTAATTTTTGGTGAGTTTCTAGAGTTTCATATCGTGCTCTATTTCTAACATAACGGGACGAATGTGACCTATAACTCAATATCTTCCAATTTTGAGCATAACAAGTCAGAATATGCCTAAAAAATGGTTAATGCTTGGTTAATGGACGAAATAGTTGGAAAAAGTCTAGGAAATCCAAAAAAAAAAAAAACAACGAGACGATCAGATCAGATCAGGAATTCAGAAATTCAATTTAAAAGAATAGAATAATTGAAAAAATTGGGAAAAGTCAGTAAAAGAAAATGGGAATAATATTGGGGAAAAGAAAATGCGGGATAAATTAGAATGATTCGGTAAACAAGTCCATTTAAGGCGAAAATTAGTCGGAAAATTACCAGACAAATTAAGAAATTCAGGGAGAAGTCTAGGCAAAATTAAATTGATTATTTCCCAGTTATTAATCTGTTTGTAAACCGCCAGAGATTTTCCAATTTCAAACTTTCTTAAGAAAAGTTCATCTTCATATTTGACTGATTTTTTTTTCCCGGATAGTTGATCATTTTTCATATTTCTAATTTCTAATTATATTCTAATTTTTAATTATAAATGGAAATATGAAATGGTATGATAGGGGCTCGCAGGCCTTAGTTTACCCACATCTGATCTAAGTGGATCCTAAATGAAATTTACAAATTTGATATTTGCTAGGAAATCATAGACGGTTTTTTCCAAAATTTATAATCAAATAACGAAGAGGGTAATTCTGTAATTCTTTTAAAACTCGTTTAGTTTAATTTACCTTTAAGTTTAAGTTCACCTAAGATCGTATTCAATAAATAAATATATGTTGTAGTTTACGAAATGTCACGCTTTGGCTTAATTAAACGCAAGCAAAATTGAACTAGTTATTTGAAACGAACCAATCATCTACCTTTATAAAATCAGAGGGTGGATGTCCTAAAAACTATTGTTTTACAGTTTCATTACTGTACCCTTAGATTTCATTTCGCATAATTAATTAATACAAATTCCCGGAAATCTAAATTTATCTTCTATATTAAATTTAAAATGGATCCGATATTTTCGCCAAAAAAAAAAAGAAAGAAACCCAAAACTTAAATCTTAAAACGGTGGATTTTTTCAAAACTTTTATTTAATAATCTCTTCGATATTTAATTAGAAATAATTTGGCACCATTCGATTAATTAACTGTAAATGTATTGTTGTTCAAATAAACTAGTTTTTTTCGTTCACAATTACAAATTGTTGATAGTTTTATAACCACTAATCCTGGTGGTTATTACAAATACATTGAAAAAGCTAGAACGGTCGTAACTCCATGACACGACGTTCAAACGATGCAAAACATGACGTCACAATGTATTAATATATGATGGGATCGTATAACAATGCGATGGTTAATGTGCTTGTTTGCAACATTAACATCCATGTTAACTTAACAGGAAAAAATTAATGATACGCTTTTTAATATGGGGGACCGGAAAGAAACGTCGTTTCTGCGCATGTCGATAATTCATTTGTCACTTATCAGTTCATTGTGTGATGCAAAGTCGTGCCGAAGACATTTTAAGGTTAAAGTGACTTGTTCACTCGTAAATAATTAAATTTTATATAGTAAATATTTTTTCTTGCAATTTATAGTGAAATGACTAGTAATATACCAGAAGAGGTACATATCCGGCATTGTATGCTTCTTGAGTTTCGCAAGGGTAGTAATTAAACAGTTGTGATGTTTATCCAAGTGCATTAGACGTTTGTAAATAACAAATGTGGTCTAAATTCAAGGTTTTCTAAATTCAAATTCGGTAATTTTGATCTTTCCGACTCGTATCGATCAGGAAGACCAACAACTTTAGACAAAGCCATGTTAATGGCGGAATTGAAAGCAAATCCGTGTCAGACAATCGAGGAACGTCCTTAACCAACCTTGGTCGACCATCCAAGAATATGTGCAGCAGATTGGTAAAGTACACAGAGAAGGTCTTTGGGTCTCGCATAATCTGTCAGAAGAAATTAAAGTTAACCGGTCCACCATATGCAACTTGTTGCTTCAGCGGCACAATACCGAACGGTTTTTCTGATCGCTTGATCACTGGAGATGAAAAACTCTAAATGAATCGCCACGAAGTACAGCTAAGCCAGGTTTACACCCTTAAACTGGCATTCTTGTGTGTTTGGTGGAGTATTCGGGGAGTCGTTAATTTTGAAGTACTGAAACACCTTTACTGCGAACAATTGGATCGAGCATGATAATGCGCAAGACCGTACTGTGCTAGACGAACCTTGGATAAAATTAATAAATTGGGGCGGGAGGTATCGCCCCAACCACCATACTCACCCGATATTGCGCCATCGGATTTCCATTTATTCCGATCGCTACAACATTTGCTAAATGGCAAAAAATTTGAAAATTTGGATGATGTCCAAAAGGTCCATCTCTAGATATTTTGCTCAAAAGCCAATTTTTATCGATCTGGCATTGAAAATTTGCACACTAGATGGCAAAGGGTTGTTGTTAACGAGGGAGGGTAATTGATTTGATTAACATTAGTCTGAAGTATATGCTTCGCCAAATGAGCAAGCAAAAAGGGTTGCTTATGCACTTGTAAATCAGCGGATAATTCCATATGTGGTTTCTATGGAAATATATTCGAACCAGAATCAGAATTTGAGTTCTAATCAAAAACAAAAAAAAACGCCACTTTAAGCGCAATCACATCGAATGAAGAAAAAGGTTCAATAATTTATTTCAAATTATAAAGGTTTTTTCAATAGGTGTGATAGAATTTCAAAAGTAAATCAAACAAAAACAATGTATGTATATTATCTCTCAAATACAAATTCAGAAAATGTATGTATCTATTTAGTTTCATAAATGGGGTTTGGATATGAATAACTACAAATACGGAAATTTAGCTTATTGACTTGTTGACATATAACCATTAACCCAAAATAAGCTTCGTCAATAAACAAAATTTTACGGTATGAATGATGATAAATTTTAGATAATAAATTTTAATTATTTGAAAACGTTGTTCCAATCTATAACGTACCACGATTAAATGGTATAACTTGCTGGGGAGAAATGTCAAACAAATCAATAAAACTAGTAGTAAATAATTAAATTTGATAATTACTTATTTCTGGACATTTATTTAATGACTAAAACTTTGTCGATTAAATATGTTTATTAAAACAGGTTAATTTTAATTCAAATCATTGGTATTATAATGAATAAAGTAGTAATATGATAATGCAAAGAAAATTGCCATCAAATTGTCTTATATTGGATGCAACATTGTTGATAACATAGTTACATTATAGAGGTATTGGCAACAGTGTGGCCACAATATATTAAAAATATAAGTATGTAATGTAACTAACTCTGTTTAATATCGTGGATTACCGGAACCGTCTGTCTCTCTAATCTTAATACTAACCCCTACATATCCTCTTACATATTAAAATTTGTTTATTCTTTTTACTTATCATACATACCTGTTTGTGCATTTCTACATTTAGGCCATAAGACATTTCGTAATACTGAAAAGAAAAATAAACAAAAACCAATTAGAAACGATTTTTCCTACTCCTCATTATTTAAAATTAATTATTTATTTATATAATTCTCTTGGGTTATTTCAGTTGCTTAACGATTTTTAATGTGACTTGAGAAGAAAAGAAGAAAACAAAAAACTTTTCATTCTCGAGTATTTAACTGGCAATTAAAAAGTTTCTCTCTCATCAGCAAAACTGACATAAAAAGAGGCAACAAATTATGTGGATAGGGGAGAGGGAAAATATATAAAAATAAAATAAAAATACGGGAAACGGAAAAAGTTTACCATCAAAGAGTTTCCTCTTTTAGCTTATACCAATTTCTATAAATGCTCCAGAGGATAGGGGGATGGATTTCCCTTTATTTTTATATAAATATTGTGAAAAATGAATTAATTACTAGAGTCATTCGAAAAGTTTTCATATTGAAATGAGTAAATGGGGTGTCTGGTCTGGTAATTTATCTCTGGTTGTCTAAAAAACTTTTACCACCGAAGCTAGCCGAATATAATGGGGGTTATGTAGAAGAGTTTTATGTTTTGAACACCTGAAGGGGCCAATGGGATATTCCATGTTTATTTAATGTAAATTTTTATTGGTTGTAAGCACAATATTTCAAACAAAAGTTCTGGTCGGGAAAAGTTGAACACAAATTAACCGCAATAAGAACAAGCTTCCGATTGTAAATGATTATTAGCCAGAGATTAAATTGAAATGATTATCTTCCGTATTGATATGTTATCATATCTCTATATTAATATATACAGAAGCTATACAAATTTATTTACATTTTTCTACTCATTCCTACATAAAAAAATCATCATCATCTCCTAATTTTTACAATTCAGAGTTCATGTGTGCTTATAACTCCTTATACTCAAGGGAGGTGAGGTAAACTGAAATGGAACAAGTGTGAAGAATGAACAGATAGCGACCAAGAAAGCATTAAAAATATAGATTCAACAAATTCTATAAAAATTTCAAAGTTGTAAAAAAACACCGGGCAACAATAAACCAGGAAATTCACGTAGCCCTAATTTAATAAAATTCAGCGTCAGGATATGTGATAAAACCAAGAATAAAGCACAGCAAAAATTATAATTATACGAAAAATCACGACTTTATGGGATAAGCACGGATGTCGTAGGTGGAATTGATTCGAAAAATTGACCCCCCGATGTGCATCGCCGACCTACAAAAATTCATACGGTGAAAGTTATTATGCGATTTTCTTAAATAACAATAATTGAGGGGTAATTCCGCAGCATCCCAGGCACCATATTTAAATCATTTAACTTTTCGAAATATGCATTAGGAAGAAATAGTTTACCATAAAAAATAAAGAAAAGTTATCGCCTAAAGTAAAAATTTGATTGCCGTGGCTTCATGCATTTCGGTCTCATAATGGCCACTCTTGTTCGGGCTTAGAATTAAGTTAAGTTAAGTACAAATAAGGTTTGCAATTTAAACTTCCTGCTATTTCGCACCTGTTTAAGGCACAGATGTCGCTTTCTTGACATTTCGGCAGACATAACTACTCGGTAAACGAAAATGCACCGACATACAGTGTTGTGCAAAACATTAGCAACAAATTTAAACTTTAGGTACAATGAGTATTACTCATAAACACTGATGACC
>JANTOP010028104.1:0-12108 GCA_027564815.1 Symmerus nobilis | reverse complement strand
ACCCCCCCCCCCCGAAAATTTTTTCTGCCTACGGCCTTGTCTATCGCGGTAAATTATATGCCGGAGGAAAGCCCTTAATCGACAAATCGAGATTACGTATTGTATACCATACTCAGAAATCACAATATTGCAGTGGCGTGCAGTCTAGGCGCAGAACATGCCTAAAATATCAATAAAATCTTAACCAATTTTAAATTCTGTAAATTGATAAATCAATTGTAAAATTATTTATTGACTGATAGATAGACTGATAAATTACTTTTGGATTGAGTTCTATTGAGTTGGGCTTAAAATCTATCTTCACATACGGTGCGTCCAATATTTTAATCATTCAGATCTTCAACAGATCATCATCAGATACATTCAAGAAATTTATTCATTATATTAAAGTATGTATTTTAATTTTTCCCTACCTTTTCCACAGTATTTTTGAATTTATTATATTACACCGTCCGACACATGTTTGCACATATGAGAAATTCCAACTAGGTCTGATAGAAAGCATAAAAAAATACCCGTGTATCCCCGTTTTTTTAATCGGGTCAGAAAAAATTTTAGATTGCATTTTAGTTTTTCTCTATATTATGCATTGGACTATGTACTCGATTAAATTTTTTAAAAGCAAATAATGCAGGGAAAAATCGGAGATGGTCGAGACAAATTGGAGAATATTGAAATTTTGCAGGAATGTCAGAAATTGTCAGCCAAAAGTTGGGAGTCGTCGGTAATATACGAAAAAAAGTCCAAAAATGTCGATAGAATTTCTGTAATAATCGGTATTTATTATCTGTACTTGTCTAAATTTTGTTACTTTTAATTTGAAATTTGTTTGCAAGGAAATTTATTTTCCTTCTGCTAAATATTTATTTCGAAGCATTTAATTATGCAAATTTTTATGTTTTTCCTTCCGATTTCTTAAGATACAGAAATGTCAATATTAAATTTTATACTTCCATGAAATTATTGGAATTTGACAAAATTTTGATAAATTTTTTAAAGTAAAATTTTGTAACATCTGGAAATTTTTCAAATGTTTATTTAAATTCTGGGATTCCGGTTTTCGAAAAATGTGTACAAATTGATAGCTTGCAAAAATTGGGAACATCCAAGGATAAATTATAAAAAAATCAAGAATAGTAGAGAAAAAACAGGAAAATAAGAAGAAACATCTAGGAACTAAGAGAAAATGAGGAACAGTTCGAAAAAATCGGTACACGGTTAAAGTCGGTTTAATTTCAGAAAAAATCAGAGTTTATTCTAAACCCGGACGTATTATTTTTTAATTCGACCTGTACTGGTAAATAAAAGTATGCCTGGCCTGGTCTAAAAACAATTATTATTATGGGACTAGTTTGCGAAGAATTGTGACAATCCATGATGTCCGTGAATAGCTGTGTCTCAATATATGAGCCAATATAATATACTTAGAACATTGTGTTTCGGTAGTAATAAATTAATTATTATAACTAAATTCTCAGGGTTCATTTTCAGATTAATATTTAATAAGGAATCAGATCATCAAATCCTGAAAATATAATGAAAATCTAAGAGTATATTGATCTAAATATTTTTAAGGAACAAGTTGAATATTCGAGTTTTTCCATATCTCACAGGTAAATGAAATACGAAATCGAGAGAAAAAGTCCCCGAATTTTTTAATATCGATTTTTGGGATAATTTTATATAAATAAAATTTGTTTAATATTCTTATATTTGTTTTAATTAATTTTTTTAATTATTTATTATTATTTTAATTTATATTTGAATGAAAATATTTTTAATATGTTTAAATTGCTGTGTGTGTGACACGATTTCAACGGTTCAATAGCTTGAAGAATAAAATTCGATACACCTCAAGGAGATGTTGACCGTACGCCACTGCAATATTGATAACTACACAGGCAATCTTTCACATTAGTTTCATATAGGTATTTATTTAAATAAATTTTAATATAGAAAAATAATAAAAGTTCAGCCATGATGGATAACAATGTAACGATAAATTCTAAATATTATCATAAATTTCCAATACACGGTATAGTTATATAGATATTGCGTTTATTAAATATATAAAAGGAATAGTATATAGTCCTATAAATCAGTGATGTACAACCCGCGACCCGCGGACCACAAGCGGCCCATCAAGGTGTTATGCTCGGCCCGCATAAGATCTGAATATATTCGAGATTAGATTTAATCATTCCCTTTTCATTCCCATTACATTTCTTTCAAAACCTAGTAAATACTAATTTACAAGCTTTAACTTAATATTACTACTGATTAAATTTATAGATATCAATTGGAATACAGAATTAAAATATGATATGCTGCAAGCGAAAGAATTTAGTTTCTTGATAGATAAATTATCACAATGGAAAAATATTTTAATTTGCGAAATTTAGATGTGATGATGTGATAAAACGGTTCTAGGTGTCATCATTATTTCCAAAAATTTAATTAAATAAAAGCAACATCACTGTTAGAAATTGAGGCTTTAAAGTGGCCCGCGGAGGAATTTGGGTTGGACAAGCCTGCTATAAATGAATAAATAGAAACAAAAGTGCAGAAAATCCAATTGAAAATTTATTCGAATGAAAATCGAATCGCGCAACTTTAATTCCAGTTGTGAGGTCCAATATGAAAATGAATACAAAAGAGAAATCATGTGAAAAATTGTATCTATAGCTTTTCTGATTATTCTATTAATTAAATAGTATTAAAGGTACAAGACCTTATATTGGTTCTTCTATTATACCCATCAGAACCTATTGACTTCAATTAATTAAAATAGCATTCTTCCAAAGTTCATATTTTGGAAATTAATTTTCCGTTATTTCCCCGTGTAATAATTATATTTTTGGTTTAAATTGTCCAGAAATAGAAACCATTCGCCCAAAAAGAGAACAATAAAACGGTTCGCATCTCTCAATTATAAATTTTATAAAATAATTATTGTTTCGTCTGGAAACGGTATAATTGGGTAACAGTAAGAAATTACGGGTAACAGAATTATTAAATTATTAAAAAGAAATTGGTAACAATTTAACAACATGACACCGAACCGGGATCGCTGTCAAAATTGGTAACATCTTAATTTGTAATAATTTAACTGACAAAAATTATTATTATTTTTCATAATTTTTTTTTTATTACTTGAAAATATTACGTGATCTCCATCTCATTTCTTTATATTTTGTTAAGCTCTTTATTCCATATATTTTATTATTATTATTTATTATTTTTTTATAGTTTATTATATTTGTTACAAAAGATGGTCATAATAGACTTATAAGGCATAATAGATTAAGATTCTTGTACCACCTCGTTTATTTGTATAAAAATAAACATTCCTTTTGGATATTTATAATAGTACCCGAGTAATAAACTCATTAAAATTAATAAACAATGTGGTGTGGTGTGTACGTAAATTTTATTTGTTGAGTGTTGACCATTGGACGAGCTATGAAATTCTAATCAGATGACCATTTAAATGGTTTTTATTTTAATAACGTAAACCTGCGATAATAAATTTGTAGAATCAACTAATTTTTAACTAATAAATATGTTTTATCGAAAAATGAAATGAAGAGAACACCTATTCTTGATATCGTCGCTGCCACATAAAATGACAAGTAACTCCTCTGTGCAAATTTGTCATTTTTGAGTTATGGTTTTCAATAGATGAGGTTATGTTTGAGTTATGCTTTACTGAATGAGGAAAAGCCCTAACTATAAGAATTTAACTAAAATTATGAGAATTAGATAATTAACTTTCTGTGTGTGCGCTAAAGCAATGGTAGAACTATCAATAATGGGCACATGACAGTTATAATTGCTACTAAACTTTACAACATCATATTAATGCAGTAAAGCCATGCTTTCCTCCAATAATTGCCACCTTACCTTAAAAAAAATTAGGTCTCTCATTTCTGTTTTTGTAGTAATTTATATGAATAGGGTGCATTCCTCGAAATGTATGTTTGCAATATATGTATGTAGCAGTGGCGCATTAACACTTCATCGGGCCCTGAGGCAGGAACATAATTTCCGGCCCCTAATTTGCGAAAAAAAATTGAATTAAAAAAAACCGATAAATTCTTTTGTAAATTTATACGGTTCAATTTGTTTCTTTTTTTAATTGCTCAAATTTCTTGTAAATAACACAGCTCATGTTATAGGTGCAACAAAAAGTATAACCGAAAAGTCATTTGAAAAAATGCTATTACGCATTTCAAAACCACTTAAATTTGATCCCTAATTTCTAATCCTAATTTATCTCTAAAAACAGAAAAAGGTACGTGTCCACTTGAGAGAAATACTATCGAGCGCTGCTACTTCTGAGAGTAGCTATCGGAGAGTAACTATCAACTATCAGACAGTGAACTAGTTGAGAGTTGCTCTCAAGTGGACACACTGTACTTTATCAGTTCTGATAGTTTATACCAAATACCAACAAGTTTTGATTTTTTGATAGTTAATCTGAGAGTTGTTGTATCGAAATGGCTTCTAAAAAACAGTGGTTAAAAGAAGAAAGTACAGAATCGATGATATGAACAAAACTACCATATAATTTCTTATTATCTTAAATTAATTTATTTAATTAAAATTAACAATTGAAAATTGATAATTAAAAGGGAAAATCATTTTGTAATTCGATGAAAACAAATAGAGAGAAATTAATATTAAATGATACTCAAAATAGAATTATTAATTTAAAAGAAAATTCGGTATTTGGTAACTCATTTCAACTCTGATTAAATTCTCGGTTGATAAAAATTACAACCATTCATTCGGAATTTTAAAAATATGAGTTACGGGGATCCTCCTGACCCTATGGTATCAATACATCACATAATTCATATATTATTTGAATCAATTTCGAAATATCAAAATTCTAAATATTAAATTCACTGTCGAGAGTACAGACACAATTCAACAGTAGACATATTTTTTTAGAGAAGTATCTGAGAGTAAGCTCTCCATAGCCTGATAGCAGCTCTCTGATAGTCAAAACGTCCCAAAAAACTCTCGCGAGTTCCTCTCATGTGGACACTTACCTTAAAAAAAATTAAGTAATTAAACCTTAAAATTAACTAAAGGGCATTGACTATGTTTTGTCTTTTGCCTCTTTTTTCTTTTCTCCCCTTATTTTTTTTCCTTCTACTTTTTCCCGGGCCCCTCATGACTACGGACCCTGAGGCCACTGCCTCTCTCGCCTCCGTGTTAATGCGCCACTGGTATGTAGTACATATTTACAATATTGTATATTCAATTTGACATCAAAATTGACAATAAACCCCCCCCCCCCCCCTCCCCCGCAAAATATTATTTAGGGAGCCTACCAAAAACGAAAAAAAAAAAAACAAAACAAATTTTTATTCATAATTTTATTTAAAAATAACAAAGAGGAACAATTGTATCATTAACAATTCAAAATTTGCATGAGAAAATATATTCAGGATTTAAAATCCTTCCTCCTGGATTTTAAATTTGCAAAGTCACCGATCACTTTTTTTATTTCCATATTTTTGGCAGGTTTTGCATCAATTTCTATTGGGCGAGTGACTTATGTTTCAGAGATTTTTGAGTAAAAATTTAGTTTTAGTTTTACGTAATTTAATTTAGTTTTAGACTGTTACGAATTCTAAGTATTGTACATCGCAAGTAATTATTTTCTCCCATCTTTCTTGCAGTATATTAATATCACGTTAAAAGAACGACTAACCTTTTGACGCTATCCACTGAGGATATTCCATCCATACGCTTCTAGCGTTCCCCTAATGGGTTTTGTAACATGTGACACAGCTTTGTCATGTTGAAAAATCAGTCTGTCATATCTGTTCGCATATTGCGGCTGTTTTTCCTTCAGCGCTCGGCTCTATTGCTGTAATTATTGTCGATAACGTTTCCCAGTCAATAGTTTCGTTGGGGTCGAAATACGCATTATGCACTACATCTAGGTGATCCCACCAGACACAGTACAAGTATAAGCTTGGAGCCATGTATATTCCGTTTTGGCGAGGGCGTTGATGGTTAACCAAGCTTAACCCACGATTTCTTGCTTGCGTCAAGCTTAAGTTATTACTAGTGACATTTGATCAAAGCGTTAACAACAATTATATTCAACTCATTGAAAATGTCTAATAAACAAAATTTACGGGATGTTTTTGTTGAAGGAAAGATTATTTTGCACATGACAATGTAAATTCACATGTTGCTATTCCCGTCAACAACTACTACTTGGTCATGGTCAGACCTGGAAAATTCTACTGCACCCGCCGTATTTACCAGACATTGCTCCTTCAGATTACCACTTGTTTCTAATTTTTTTTTGTATGAACGCCCCCCATGTATTTAGTATCAGTCGATATGTATTTTCATTCTTTATCCAACAAAATTGTGAGACTTACAAATTTCTCCTCTCCCCCTCCGCTGTAGGCGATTTTCTGAAAAACTTATTTTCAGTCCAAAAGGCTTGAAAGGGTTAACTTTTCCCACATTTTTTAAGTTTGTTTTGTAGAGCAATAATCTACGCAACTTTCATAGAACAAAAGGTTTCTTGCTGCCGAACAAAATTTTCGGTAATCGGCGATCAAAAGTCAAAATGTCCCTTTTTGTTGGAAATTGTAGGACCCATAGCCTTACCTTTTGGTGGTTGAAAGATCAACTTTTTTATTAAAAGGGCTAGCGAAAAAATTCTAACGATAATTGATTGCTATGCGAATTGTAATTGCTTGAGAACATTTTTGGTTAACACTTTCTCTCCTGAACCAAAATTTTTTTCCGCCACCGTTAAAGGGTTAACCAAACCACATATTATGTTGCACATAATTAGACGCATAATTATATATGCAACAACTTTGTAATACACCATGTTCTTATTTGACGCCTTTTTACTGCTCCTATAAACAAAATTCGAAATTTTTGTATGCAGCGCCACCTATCTTATATTTTTTCTGGTGTATTTTTACATGTTGTATATGCGCCCGGAAGATTACTTTTCGATCAGACGGTAAATAAGGAAGCTAATATGGAAAAACCACTTCGGAATTGGAAAATTTCAAAGTCAATTTCTTCGAGAATATTAGAAAAGTGCGTCGTAATATTTTAGGAAATTCATATTCGAGCAAGGAACTTTACATATATATAAATAAAAAAAATAAATAAATTCCTACTACCATGTGGTCTCCTTGTTAGACTGAAAATTGTTGGCTTCTCGAGTTCTGATTAATTGGTCTGTTTCCTAGTTCAGAAATTTATTGTAGCAACAGTTTACGTAGTAGGACACGTGTCTAATACTCGTAATTACTTTAGAAGTTGAGTCGTTAAAATTAGAATTCTAGAAATAATTTAATCTGTGTGACTGTTTCCCTGATGATGAGGGAATCTAATATTATGTAAATTTATGAAATCCCATTCATGGTACTTCTATTTTATTAAATACTTCATTAATTTCACGAAATATTTCTTTAATTTGCATGAATGTTTTTATTTATTGTATTACATTTATATTTATAATTAATAGTTCTTTTTAGTTGACCATTATCTCAATTTTTAGTAGAGCAACTCTTGGTATCCGACGAAATACTTTCTTATCATAATTGATGTATCAAATGAACAAAAAAAAAGAAAGAAAATCGTGTGTCTTACTTATTGTATTATCATTAATCATGCAATTCATATTTATTAAGTTTCCTTATCTCCGGAAGTTATTTTTTAATGAACATCATTATTTTTATATAAAACAAAATTCGAAATGATTTATTAATTTTAAATGCATTAAAAATCTAACAAATAAAATGCATCGCTTAGCCTTTAAGAAAAATTATTATCGTTTGACAAAAAAAAAAAAAAAATTTGTATAATACATCTTAATTCTCTGTCTTTTATCATCTGTAAATTGAGATAATCGCTTAAAAGAATTAATTTTTATCAATTTTAATGAATTGTTTTTGACCCTAAGGGCTTTTAAAAATTGTATATGATGAAATATAAATTAGAGAGAGAGTTTAAATCAAATGATGTTCAGAATATTAATTTTCGGTTTTTTTTTATATAATTTCAGACAAATGTTTCCGCAAATGAAATTCCGAGTATCTGGTTTGGATGCTAAAGCAAAATACATCCTCCTGTTAGATATTGTAGCGGCTGATGATTATCGATATAAATTTCATAATAGGTAAAAATAATTATTTTAAATGATTCGTACAATTATTAATTTTGATTTTGATTTTGATTGATTGAATTAAATTTAATTTTTGGACAAAAAACAAAGTCGATGGATGGTAGCTGGTAAAGCGGATCCGGAAATGCCAAAACGAATGTACATACATCCGGATAGTCCGTCAACGGGCGAACAGTGGATGCAAAAAGTGGTATCATTTCATAAATTAAAATTGACAAATAATATTAGCGACAAACATGGATTTGTAAGTACTGTACGTTGTATCTTAAACCAAATTTTATTCGTTTTAAGTATATTTTTTAAGATTTTTTTTTACCCTGAATTTAGTTAAATTAATTTTAATAAATCAATCGTTTACCAAGCCTTCTATATGTTTTCCCTTGCATTTCAAACGATCAAGTACGGCTGTGTTAGATTGTGCAATTATTTAATTAAATATTTGTTATTTACAATATAAATTAAATACTACCGTAGATATATTTACCTAAAAGCTGCGAGATATGTTAACGGGTGTCCGTGTTTAAGTACGAGTAAAAAATCGTGTCAATAATAAATAATTTCAATTCTATTTTAATACATAAAATATACGTTTATGTTTGTATCGGAAGCCGCCTCAGGGAATCCGTACAGTATCGATCACTAACTTTATATTGGGTTGATTACAAATTATTATCATCAATCGATATGGATACCAGAACAGCATCCACATATCCCGTAAATTCCAGGATGTCCTAAAGAACTTGTAAATAAATAAATAAATATTAATTTCATTAATTTTCAAAATTCGATTATTTAATTAATCGAATTCAGGTTTATTAATGAATCCCTATCCCTAGAAACAGGTACGGTTATTTAATTAAACTATACTCTGAACAATCTAATTTTTAAATTTATGAACAACCCAATACTAGATGTAAGAAGAAAAAAAACTACTGAAAAGATCGAGTGTAGACCTTAAACTCTTTCAATATTAGACACTTGATGTGATTACAAATGGATAACCTTAGAAAACACTTTTTTATTTTGCTCTTTGAATTTCATTCAACTGCGCGATATTATTGAGAAAAAGCCAATTATTATTAATATGATATTTATAAACATGTCACCACATTAGGTTATTATAAATTATTATTACTTTGCCTTGCACGGTGGACATGCTGTTACCGTTTAAATTTATGTTCCATCTGCGGTTTTATAACAGCCAAATTTTCGAAAAGAAGGATTAAACACTAAACTTTAAATTAATCTCAAATAACCAACGAAGCTGTTCCTAAAGAAACGAGAAACATAGCGATTTAATTCTGTCGCCATGGATTGATGGGAACATGTCGTCAATATTTGCCTCATTAACTAACCCATTTGGAATTTATAAATTATTATTTTAATTGATTCATCACCATATTTTAGCAGTTAGCTATACGGTGATTTCTTCCTCAAGATCTGTTCACCGGAACTACAAATTCCGTTTACGTGTAGTTAAGAATCAACAGAAGTATCTGAATATATTTATTTTTTTTTGGAATTTCAAAATATTTTGAAATTCACGAATTTTAGAAGAGAAAATTGACAAATAAATGACAAATTAAAAGCGAGTATTTTTTTAAGCGAGTATTTTTTTAATCAAAAAACTCAACCTATATTTGTGATATTAATTATTGGATTTCTTCAAATTTAAGCGAAACTCGCTGACGATGATACGCGCAGACTCATGAAAAATTCAGGGTTGAATTTAGCCACTTTTGCGCTTTAGCTAGTTTGTTAAAGTGATCGAGACCATCGATATTTGAAAATTCAGTAGTCTCATCATAATCTTGAGATCGTTTTTTAAGTTCGACAAAGATACTTGAATTTATCAAATCAAACACATTAGTATTGAAGCGGTCCTCTGTGGTAACCTGTAAAGCCGTTTGGCTATCGTCATCTTAAATTAATTTTGACCGCCTTATTCATTTATTTGTATCCCATTAATCTCCTCAACAATATATTTCTCTTGCTTGATCTTCAAGATAATGGAAATTTGTGATTTGATCTTCAATACCGCCGATTAGCGAAATTTGCAAGTATTTTCAGTCGCTTATCCAATGTCCATTATGATAGTTAGTCAGCATATCTGGTGTTGAATCTATGATTTTTCCAAAATATTCTTGATTTTGTATCTAATTAAAATTATTTGGTCACAGATTGTTGATAACAAATATCTTCCTGAACCGGGGTTTCCAAACCCCCTGAAATATCAACAAAATTGTAACCAATTTTTATTGGAGTAAATTGCTAACTCAAATTATTTTATTTAATAACTTTGAATCATTTTAGTAATTTTTTTATCAACCTTAGATTGAATTATGATGGGGCAGGAGAGGTGCTACAAGAAAGTCTCAAAAGCTAGCTTTTTATAAAAGTATTATTCTAGGCACTATGGAATCTAATTTTCCTCCTAATAATTAAATTTAAATGAAATCGGAAACATTCGCTAAAAAGATCCGTGGAAAATCAAAATCTCTACGAAAGCTTTTATGAATTGAATTGAATTGAATTGAAACGAAGGCAAATTATCATGAAAGCATTCATTGTCCTTGTTTGCCCTTCCTTGAAAAGTTTATCTATCGGCTTGAAATTTTGCATTTATATAAGCTTTCAAAGAGCTTTCGAGATTATTTAAAAAAAAATTTTCGGAATATTTTAAATTTCGTGAATAGACCGATATCTGAATAGAAAATAGATTTAAAGACGTAAAAAGTTAGGTTTGGAACTTGAAGCTTTTTTTGAGCTTACAATGGATTGAAAAGACTTCTGGCGAATATTTTATATTTTATCTAAATTTAATGAATCCATTGAATTCACATTGAATTCAAATTATAAAATGACATTTTAATGTATAAGCTTTCAACGAGCTTTCGAGATTTTAAACCTTTATTTTGGAAAAAGTTGATACTTTGTTAAAGGATCGTTATACGGATAGAAAATGAACTTTTAAATGTATAAAATTAATTTCGACACTTAGAGCTTTCATTGCACTTTTAATAGTTTGGATAAGCTTTCAGCGAGAATTTAATATTTCATTTATATTTAATGAATAGGATAAAAATTTTAATTCAACTGTTCTAAAAAACATTTTAAGTTTAAGCTTTCAATGAGCTTTCGATATTTTTGAAATATTTTTTCGTATAAATTTTAAATTTCGTTATAGAATCGTTAACTGCATAGAAAATAGAATTTAAGACGTAAAAATTAGGTTCGAAAATAAAGCTTTCTAAGAGCTTTTAAGTTTTTGCAAATCTTTTGTACAAAAAGTTTAGTTTTGATATTTTTTTATTTTTCCTCAACTAATTAATAAACTATCTGCATTATTACATTTTTATGGATCCGAGTATTAAATTATCGGAAAATCTGTATCAAATGTCGCGATGTCAAGTTCGTCGGTGTAAGCTGTTTAAAATTTAATATTTTTCTTAAATAAATTTAAACTTTCGGAAATATTTAATTTTTTTATTTTTACCGAACTGTTAAAGCAACTTTCTATTGAGAAATGTTCTCTTAAATAAAGGGAACGCATTTGATAGAGGCTGTAACATTTTTTTAAGGGGTTATAATATTCAGCACGATCTATGGAGATGTTGACCGCACGCCACTATTCTAAACTATCTTATATTTTCTATCAGAGAACGGGTCAGATTTGGAAAGAATTCAAGGCCTCATCATATAATTTCCATTATTAAATGAACCAAAAATTGCATTGACTCTACATACAAAACAAGACAATATATTGTAAGGTATAGTTGGACTTGAAGAGGGAGGTTGCAGGTTCGAAGCCAGGTTTCGACATCACAAAAAAAAAATTATTATCTTAATAATTTGTGATCGTCACAATGATCGAACTTGAAACCGCGTCATATCGGATGGTGACGTAAAGCTGGCGGTCCCGT
>JANTOP010028093.1:0-12110 GCA_027564815.1 Symmerus nobilis | reverse complement strand
GTGGCGAACGAATAATAGAAACAAACATTTCATATATTTAATTTTGGTAAAAAAATGCTTTATTTTCAATATATATTCAGTCTCGGCGGGGGGCTCAGCCCCCCTCTGCCTCAGAATCGAATTGTTCGCGTGTCAACGATAACAGAGCAACACCATTTTGCGACCCATTGGTATAAAAACGAGCGGAGATCGATCATTTTCGGTCACTGTCGTCCAAAACCATAATTTGTGCAGCTCCTTGCCGCCGATAAACTCTCAAATCGTCCAAATGGTTGCTACGACGTTCCTTTAGCTACACACGATTGCTTTGACGATTCACTTATTGTTCAATGCAAACAGTTTTCTCATCAGAGACGAGCACATTCGGCAATGCTTCGCGCTGAGTTTTTGTGATTGAAATTTTTTGAAAGACTTCAAATGCAATATTTTTCATATTTTACCGACACTCTTTCTGCGGCAATTTTTCGTGCGCTACGATCGGAATTCGGCTTCAATTCCTTTTTCAACGTGTTACGATTGTTGCTTTGCGTCCGCTACGGTAGCGTTTTTTAATGCTGCCAGTTCGGGTGAATTATTTGATAGTTCGGTCAAATTCAAATACGGCAAACCTCGACGGATTTCGATGTTTTTTTTTGCCTTGCAAATGAAAGTCAATTACTAAATTTCGTTTCATTTCTAAGTGGCTGACATTTCTGACTTTAATCGGTGACAATAGAAATATCAAACAGGGTGCGTTATGAGTGTGCTGTCACAAATGACAACACTCCTCTATTAGGAAAGATTTACTCAAGTAATATCTCATATTTGGGATGAACAGTGATGAAATTATTCCCACTTTCAACTTCATTAAAAAATGTTCTACCAAAATTCCTACCCGGGAGGATGGGGTTGGTATACCTGGTGCTTATCCTCCAGAGTCTGGCATGGTTCCTACAATGGAGCGAAAGCCGGCGCAGGAATTTATTCCTCGAAAGTCTCTATAGCGCTTGGTGAATACCGCTTTGTCTTGAATTCTGACTATGAAATTATTCCATGAGCTTTAAATCTACGTTGGGGCTTGAAGCAAATTTATGTCTCAACAAATGGGGATCAAACAATTCCTTAGCAATCTTATGAGTACCTGGCCACAGTGGGGTGATAGGCAATGAGATGGCAGACGAACTTGCTGCCCAACTTGCTGTGTCTTGATAGACACAGAATTAGCCTGGCAATTGATATGACTACAGGTCAGAATCTGTTGAATGAAGCCACCTATTAAAAGTCAAATTGGTAGACTCTGCAATATGTAGCGGCCCCGGACTTCCAGATTAAACTGGGTTTCGCGTCATATCTGAATACCCTAATTTATGCAATAAAAGATAGAGTTGGAATCCATAAACCCCTACCCGAACTGATCCGATCTGAACTATTCCTTGAATATTAAAACAAAACATTTCAAATGTCATAAATGAAGCTGTGTGTAACTGACAAATAATAGAAACACTCTCCTGCTGTGTTCTATTTACATCCGATTGCTTATTTTACTTTTCCTTCAAGGAATACTTTAAGAGATGTTCACGTGCATTAAAACGTACGAAACGAAATGAATCTTTTTTTTATTATTATTTATTTATTTTTATCTAGAAATATTTTCTTCTATTTTTATCGAACAGATTTTTTTTCTACTCCGCGCGCTGTTCATGTTTTGTTTTACATAATTTTTAAAGCCGTAATAACATCTCCGAATATCTCGTTATGATTATGTTGCTGAGCTGGTTACATGTCAGTTCATTGTAAGTACATCATCAACATAAAAAAGAAGAGAAAAAAAACATCAGGAAACATATGTGCTTAGTATATACAAGTAATATACTACATAGGTAGGTAGGTGTATTATTTGATATAAAAGAACATAATTTTATTTACGAGTTTTTACTAGGAAGTATGGCGATGATTCCTTTTACATACATTTTCGTGTTTTATAAGAAAGTTGTTCGTTCTTCTCTCTTTCGTTATATAAAACGTTCGATGATTTTCTCTCCGGAAAACCGTTAAGTGGGGAGATGTAGATAGATATAAATGGAAAAGACAGGAAAAAAAATACAAAATGTGATTAGAATTTAAACATTTTCAATGATCTGTCTTACAGCCATCGAATCCATTCATTTTGAATTTTAATTTAACCAGTTCACGTCTCGAGTAAATAGAAGATAAAAATATGTCAATCAAATGATGGATTTTGAAGAAGAAGAAAATATTAAATTTATTATATTTAGCGTAACGTAACGCTCACACCCCAATCTGATCCTATTTTATCGTCCATCGGTGTAGTTTGGGGGTTTTTTCGACTTTCTTTCGTTACGCACACATCAAATATTCATTAAAAAATACTCCAAGGAATTTAAATATAATGGAATATATTGAAAGAAATCCCTGCTCCATCTAGTTCCGTATACCAATCCCCATGTACCGCATATATAAACCCCTGGATCTCGAGATAAGAAAGTATATAAGGAAGTTTACTTCTAAAGGTATAGTGGTTCTCAAATTAATAAAATTTTCAGTTATTTGGAGCCCATAGAGATCCAGAACGAATCAGATCAATTCGGGGAAGGGTTGAGCAGGGCCAATTCTGTGTCTATCAAGACAAAAGAAGGGAGTCCGAGGCTACCTTATACAGACGAGATAGGAACGTTTTCATTTGCTTACACGTTCTCAAACCATCCCATCAGCATAAGTGTTCATATTCAGAAGCTAGTTTTAAAATTCACATGCAGGTTCTGGTCCAATAAATGAGTTCTTGGCCCACCGGACAGCAAGTTCGTCTGCCGTCTCATTGCCTAACACCCTTCTATGACCAGGTACCCATAAAATGCCTAAGAATTGTTTGATCCCAATTTATTGAGATACATATTGGATATCAACGACAAACCTAGATTTGTAGCTCATGGAATGTAGAGCTTTAATAGCCGCCTGGCTGTTAGAACAAATAAAGATGTGGGAATGTTTGTTCCACAGCGACCCAAATACTAGGATACGAAAGGTCTACATAGGTCTAGGCTAGGAATACTACGAAAAGGAAAGGTTTATTGCTTTTTAAGATCATATAGGCATTTGAAGTCGATGACTACTAATAGCTACTTGACTGCCCGAGCAAATCGAGCAAATGTGAAGTAATAAAAATCAGCATAACTAGAATCGCCTGATAAATAGAGCAATATGAGCTGGGGATGCTAATTTTCTTTTACCCACTCTTCCTATAGCTTTCGAAATACTTATAAGAAATCAAATAGTTCAATATCTTCAATTAATTTCAGTCTTATTTCCGTTTGGGTCACAGTACCTCTACTGAAATGCTTAAAGTAACTGATGGCAAACGCTTTGCCTTTGATTTTGGCTTAGTAATTATTTTAATTCGGTTAGGATTCTCAAAAGCTTCTGATTTTATTTCTATGATACTTTGTGTTCTAAATTGAGTATGTAATACGGCTTTTCACCTGCAGTGCTTAAATTAAATTGGAAGTCTAAATGCGTCTCTATCTGTAATCAGCTCTCTTCAGTTCGTTCTGTAATTAGTGGTTTTCCACAAAGCTTAGTTCTGGGACCACTTCTATTTGCGCTATATGTTAATGATTTACCGTCATGATTAAGATACTCCTCCTTTCACCTATCTATCATCTACCATAACTTATATCTCGGATTGCTGTGATAAGCTGAATATAGATTTGTCTGAAGTATCCAAAGTATTTGCTGATCTTCATTGACTCTCACTAAATCGCAATGCTTGCGATATGCTTTCGGTTTACGACGTTTTCATAGTCCTTATGAAAAAAGATTGCTACTTGTACTTCCTAGGCATTCTACATCGGTCGGTAGGTAAGTCATGGCTTGCTAAAGGTCTCAGCGATTGGAATAGTTTACCTATTCCAATGCGATGTAGTAGCTTGATAACTTTATTCGGGGCTGGCTATGCGAACCACGTTTGGGGTATTACTTAGTTGGGAATCAGGGTGATGGTGTTTTCATATTCGAATGAGTTATTTTGCATCGCATAATTTTCATTCCTTCATATTAATTCTTAGATTTATTTTAAATTGTTTTTCTGTTGTGGCAAGGATAGTTAATTCCTAAGAACTGAAATGTGAAATAGAGCCACGAGTTCTGAAAAAGGGATTTGTTTTAAATCCGTCTCATAAATATAAGCGATCTGTAACCTCCTTTGTTAGCTATTGTAAGCAAATCTGTTATGCACGGTACGGTACACATTTTGTCAATAGCAATTTTGGGTACTAAATGTATCCGGGCGGTAGTAGGGCCCTAAATTATCATAAAACTGTAGCTCATTGCTTAGCGCCATTTTTTTTTTAAATTTAGAGGCCTATTGACTTGCTTCGTACCCCACAACAGGAAATCTGATATAGGGTGACGGGTTTTCTTTTATTCTAAACCTAGGGTAACTTCATATTCAATTTCTGCAGGTCTTCTACCGATTAATGGTAACTAAATTCTTCTTAATTAATAAGAGGGGGTAAATAAGAAACTAGTTACGCAGGTAAATCTTAAATAAACCCAGATATGCTTACAACCTTGGATACCAGAGGATCTGCAGGCTTTCAATTATAATTTTAATGAATTTCAGGGAAATTAGACAAATTAAATTTAGATATAGGAATAAGAAACGGATATAATCGTAATTGGAGCAACTTTCAGCGGCTAACTCCTAAGTTATGATTTTATGAGTTTGGGGTAATTCTAATTAATTTATATTTAAAACAATTATGAGCTGAATGGTCGCTAAATGGCCGAAAATTTGGGGTAAAAATCAGCGGCGTGCAGTCAATATCTCCATGAGGTGTACAGAATTTTTTGATTTTATTATCGATTATGGATTTCGGAAAATGTCCAGAAATATAATTTTAGATTCGTAATTTTAAGCTTTCCTTGAGCTTTGGAAAGCTTTTGGAGGAAAATTTTAGATTAGATAATACATTTTAATTATTCCGATGAAAAACGGATATCAAAATAAATAAAAAGAAAATTTTAATTTCAAGTTTTCGATGAGCTTATTGGGACTTTTGAGAAAATTATTTGGATGCAACGGTAAATTATCAAATTATTTTCCAAACTTAAAGCTCTCATTAAGCTTTTAAATTTTCGGAAAGCTTTTGTAGGAAAATAAATAGATTCGATTAGAATTGAATTAATCAGATAAAGTTAAACTTTAAAATAAATATAAAAAAAAATGTTAATTACATGATTTCGGTAAGCTTCCGAGTTTTCGAGATAAAATTGATAATTAAACGAACAATGGAAGGCATTGATTGGTAGATGACTCAAGTCAAGCTTTTCGAATCAATATCGACCATATTTATATTAACCATGGTTAAGGTATGATTAAGAGATCGAAAAAATCTCTTATAAGCGTGTGCAAAATCGCACCGCAGGTGATCCTCACTGTACCCTTACAATCAATTTACCATTAAATTTTCTAATTACTTAATAGATCCCAGAAATTAGATATCAGATCGGATTTTTCCAGATTTTTTTGTTGGTCTCCCGGAAGGAAAATGGCTACAATGGAAATGAGGAAATGACCGTAAGGAGTTCAATATTTTGAAATTAATTTGATAAAAAGATTAATTATTCTATCGAACAAAATGAAAACCTTAAGTGGTTGTCCCATATGTTCTATTTTAAATGAGACGTCAAAAATTTGATTTCTTATAATTCCTATCGATTTTCTGGAGTCGATTTTTGAAATATTTTATTTCTACTCTATCCAATCGCAAAATTAACGAACGTCGATATGTCGCTTGACAGGGTTAAAATGAACCTCCTTAAGGGGGCGGTTCCAATTTGAAAATAAGAAATCAAGTGGGCCAAATATACAAATATCAAAAAATAAAGAGCAGCGGTGGGCAAGCAGGGTAAATGCCCTAATGAAGTCGGAAAATAGTCAGTTGAACCCAGGAATATGTTGGTACAAAATTAAAAAAATTAAACATTTTGTAGGCATAAAAATTGGTTACTGTTTTAGTTGATAAAGATTTAATAATATGTTTTATCTAGTTGTGCCATATTTCAGAAGGTGTGCTCTGCACCTTCTGCGCATTGGACGGCACGCCACTGGTAAAAATCAGGAAACATCAGAAATAACTTGAGAAATTCAGACAAAGAAGGTCAAAGTCGATATGCTGTGAAAATATCAAGCAACAGCCGTATAAATATTGGCTAAAATCGGAAAAAGTCGGCATAGAAGATTCAGAAAAATTCAGCCAACCGCAATACATGTTTTAAGGGGACCCTTTAACCTTAACGTATAGATCGACTTTTCTATTCGAAAATCACCCAAATCAGTCCTTATTTAATTTAATTTCTAAATTTTCCTGGAAAATTATTACCGTTTCTCTGATTAATAACCGTTTTAGTAATGAATCCCATCAATATACCCTCATAAAATCAGGAGGTTAATTTACAGGAAATGTTTGTTAGACAATTTTCGAACGGTTTTCTTAGGATCAATTTTCGCGTCATTGAATTAGTAATTTTTGGAAACAAAACCTCGATCGATCGAATTGGTTTTTTTACAACTCGATTTTTGATTGGATTTTAAAATGATATGTTTTGGGGGGACTCCCTGTGATTACGATATTGATAGCCCACCCATTTCATCAGTGGCGTGCGGTCAATATCTCCATGAGGTGTGCAGAACTTATCATCTTTATTAGTTTTATTGCATTTTGTTTCGTACTTTTAAAATGGCTAGAACTCTATCCAAAGAAAGTTTACCTACGAGCACCTAATTTATGTAATGCAGTAGTCACGAAAATACATGATCATTTTCTGAACTATTTTATCTTCAACTATTTTAGCTATCCAACTGTAACTTTTTTATCTCAGTACCTCTATTAAACCATCCCTTAAATGCGCTGTAAGTGATCTTTTGAATAACCACGTCCCCACTTCAACCCTTACCAAAATGTGGGGGTTGATTGTTTTTTAATATTGAGAATACAATTAATTTATCTGATTGTTTAGGGAACTATACTGCTTCATTACATTTTCCAAGTCCAGAAGAAAATCCGTGGAAAATTCAGGTCGTAAAGTAAAGAAAAGTACAACGAAAATTGAATTTGCTCTTTTTATTTGATTAATTAAATTCTAATTAAATCTGAAGTTTTATTACAAAAGCTGAAAGAAAGCTTTCAGTTTGAGATTATTTTTTACAAATAATTTTTCGGTAACGAAATTTTGACTTTTCAAAAAAAAAATTCTTTATTGGTGGACCTTAAAGCTTGATAAAAGATCTGTTTTTATCCGAATAATTAAATTTAATTAAAATTTAAAGTTTTCGACCAAAAGCTTTTAAAAAATTTGAAAGCTCAAAGAGAAATTTAAGCGTCGGACGTTTATACATGTTGAAATCTATTTTTCTATCAAATATCTTACTACAACGAAAATTTCGAATTTTCTCTAAAAGCTCAATTACAGTCACCAAAGCTCATTGAGAGCTTTCGATAGACATTTTAATTTTTATTTACTTGGAACCTATACTTTTCATTGAATTACTGACAATTTAATGAAATCAGAAATTTGCCTCCAAAAGCTTTTCAAAATCAAAAAAGCTCAAAGAAAGCTGAGGTTTGGAATTTAATGTTATAAGTTTTGTAACATATTTTTCTGTCAAGTAATTTTTTACTGCGACGATATTTCATATTTACTCAAAAAAGTTTCATTTAAGTTCCCAAAGTTCACTGAGAGCTTTTAATAGAAATTTTATTTTACTTTGGAATCTACTTCTCATCCGATCACCGAATTTTAAATCAAATTTTAAATTTACCTCAAAAAGCGTTTGAAAAATTTTAAAGCTCAAAGAAAGCTTTAAGTTCCGAATGTACTTTATTTAATTATTAGAAAATTTTGCGCAGAATTTCATCCACATGTGAAGCCAAATTTGTCAACTAAAACACTCAAAACGTTGAAAGTAATATAAAAAATAAGGAAATTTCGTGAAATTTCGAGAAAATAAAAAAATGTTGAAAAAATTCAAAAAGTCAGTTTTTGGATGATTTTGTTTAATTGATTTTCAATTTAACTTCATTCAATCAAGACTTATGAGAAATTGAATCATATTTCAGGTTTGCTCTGCGCATTCTGCGCATAAGTATGTACGCCACTGCATGTCATTCTCTATTTGAATTAATTTTAAAATTTTAAAATATTAAATTCTACAGACATTTATAACGATTTTCCAGTAAGGTAACCAATTTCCTGTTGTTATTTTAAAATCAACGAATATAAAATAAGGGGGGGGGGGGGTTTAGAAAAGTTTGTTTTACAACCTCGGCAGTGTTCAATTCTCCATAATTAGATTTTTCGATTCGGTAATAGAATTTCCCCAAAACTTACTTTTTCCACTAAGGATTTGAGTCTGGAAAAAATCTTTAACAAGAATCAATTGAATTTATTGGTTTTATCGTCGATTTTTGGTGGGATTAGATCTTTAAGAACTACGAAACTTTCGTGTATTATAGAAAATCTACGAAAGGTTATTTTACTGAACCCAGGGAACAGTTTGAATATTACTGGTTATCGAATACAATTTAACGAACCATCGACGCGTGACTATTTACTTCCGCTTTACATACAAGCAGGAGTAAATATTTATGGAAATTCCTGACGTAAATATGTAACATCCAGAGGTTTCCTTTTATATAAGAAAATATTATATAAAAGGAAAATTGTATTTACTGAATCCCGATTGGTTGAAAATATTCCAAGGGGTCAAAAGATATAATAAAATGAGCTTTTCCACCAACGCTTTCCATTTAGGGTTGTAAAAAAAAAAAAGAAGAAAGTTCATTCATTCATTAATTGGATTGTTGAAAAATAATAAAATAATAAATAAATAAATAATGCAACAAACAGCTATGATAGTTTTCAACAAACAAAATAATCATAATTGGATGTTTGTTCTATTTAAAATTACCCCATATATTCGTTGCATAGAAAACTGGTTCCATTACAAATTGATTAACGCTATTAAAAATTGTGCAATAAAAAAATGTGGAAATGAAACGAAACCAATAAACATCATAATTTAAAAATTTATTAATAATTAATGTCAATAAATAATAAAAAAAAAAATATGTAACACCGACTGGCATGAATAAAAAAAAAATATCTAACATCTCGCTCTCATCATAAATAAACATGCGTAAAATTTACCGCCCAAATATAATCGTCGAAATCGTACATAGACATATATATGTATATGTTAAAAACAATAAATAAACGGACAAAATTATTAATAATAAAATAAATTGAATTAAAAACACAGAAAAACCCGATGATGACGATGGAGAAAAAATTAATACGGGCAAAAGCCGTGATTTTTTCGTGTGTAATATTATTTTGGTCGCGTGCCAATTAAAAATGTAAATAAATGGGCAAACACACAATGTGGAAATAATATAAACGAAGCCGAAATAAAAAAACAAATCCGCCAAACAAACCACCAAAAAAAAATACTCTTACATAAAATCCATACACGCACACATGTGTCGGTTGTTTAAAATAAAAATATCAAAAAATTTTATATTATTGGCAAGCGAAAGAGGAATTAAATAAATATAACCGAGAAAATGATTCTGATTTTTTTTTTCTCTACAAATTGTTTGTATTAAAAATTCCGCCAAAAATAAATTAACCATCTTCAAACCGAACGAAATTCTAAAATTATAAAATTATACAGATTTTATGGAACGAACGAATCAGATATGGGAGTTTTTTTTACTCAAAAAAAATGTTTTTTTTTATTTTAAATGGCTTTGTAATGATAATGATAATGATAATAAATAAACGAGAGAGAAAAAAGAAACTCAAAATATATAAAAAACATTTTTTTTGTAACCTTTAAAAAGGATATAAAATTCGTAATGCTAATTTATTTGCAATGTTTAAAATTTGCAATGGTAGGACAAAAAATATGTAAAGAAAATAAACCCGAAAAAGGGCGATAAAATAATTAATAATAAGTAGCAATTAGTCCCTTTTCCTATGGGTGGGGTTTTCCCTCAACGCTTTTTTATTTTGAAATCTCTATCACATACCGGGGCATGGGGTTTTGACTTTCAGTAAATAATTTTTATTTATATTGATGATGATTGAAATTTTTTTTAAATTTCGATATGGATACGATTAGAAGGTTACTTATCTAATCATTGAAATGGGGTCAACATCTCCACAAGGTCTGCAGAATTAAACAAATGTTTCAGCGTTTTATCACATGCGTCCGCTTTATTACACTAGAGGGCATCCTGAATATTTTCTTTGGCGGGAAAAAAATGTGAAAACGTAGAAAGTTGCTTTGACAATTAGGTAAAAATACAAAAATTAAATATTTTGAAAAAGTTGAAATTTATTTAAGAAAAATCCAAAATTTGTAAAGGTTCGCACCGAGATTTTTGAATATCGGATATCGGGACATTTGATCCGGATTTCCCGTTAATTTTATTCGGATTCAAAAAAATGTAATGTTGCAGAAAGTTTATAAATTAGTTGAGGAAAAATACAAAAATATGAAAACTAAACTTTTCGTACAAAAGCTCTGCAAAAACTTTAAAGCTCCCAGGAAGCTTTATTTTCTGAACCATAATTTTACGTTTTAAAACCGATTTTCAATCCAACTAAGGATCCTATAACAAAAATTTGAAATTTTCCCAGAAAAACCCTCAAAAATTTCGATAGCTCATTGAAAGCTTCATATTAAAATTTCTTGTTATATAATTTGGAATCGAATTTTTATTCGATTTATTACATTTAAATGAAATATGGAATTATCGCAAAAAGCTTGTACAAAGTATTCAAAGCGCAGCGAAAGCTCTAAGTTTTTTATCTTAAATTTTTTCATTTACGAATGTGATTTCTATCCAGATAACAATCTATTAACAATATTTTAACTTTTTTCCAACAAATTTCAATATTTTAAAAATCTCTAACGCTCATTGAAAGCTCAAAGTTAAAATGTCATTTGGAACATAATTTGGAATCTAAATTTTATTCGATTCATTAAATTTAGATAAAATATGAAATTATCGCTAAAAACTTTCTAAATAAAAAAAAATGTTTCAATAATCTCGAAAGCTCATTGAACGCATATTTTTGCAACATTTCAGGCCGATAGATGGATTGCCTTCTTGATAATTTGCCTGCCATTTAAATCAATTCATTAAAGCTTTTGCAGAGATTTTAATTTTCCACAGAGCTTTTTAACGAAAGTTTCCGTATCATTTCAATTTATTTATCGGGAAATAAAATAGATTTGATAATGAATGAAATAATATTTTAATTAAAAGCTTTGGATAAGCTTTTGGAAGTTTCTTAAAACTTTTATCGGTCAATTTAAATTCAATTTCAATGACGTTAAATTATTGCGATAGGAAATAGATTTTAAAACGTATAAATGTAAAACCGAAATGTAAAAAATTTCTTCCAGCTTTCAATTTTCCACGGAATTTTTAAAAGAAAATTTCCGATTTCATTTAAATTTAATTATTGGGAGAAAAATTTGATTGCATTCTGACTAAAATATTATCTTAATTGAAAGCTTTCGATAAGCTTTTGAAATTTTCTTAAAACTTTTTTACAAAATCAAAGATTTGAAAGAAAAAGTTTAATTTTCAAAAAAAAATAATAGGTATGCAATAAAATGTTTTCAAAAATTTCTTAATAAAATCCTGATTTTTTTCAAATTCTATTTTCGACGGGATTTTAAAAATACGACCCGAGAGTAACAATCCTGACATTACCCTGGTATTGGCAGATAATCCGAATCAATCTCTATTTGAACCCATTTCGAAACTTCAAAATATTACACTGCCCGAAAAATTATAACGATTTTTAGGAAAAGTACCCATTCCCCTGTTGCTTTTGTATATCAGCCCCTGTAGGGGGTTAATATTTTGAAAGAATTTGCTCTATAATATGGTAACTGTACCCTTAGGCTTTGTGTAAATTTGGTCTATAAATTACAGCCAGAGGCGCCAATTGGGTGGGACTTTGAATATATATTGAAAATAATGCTTCTTTGACCAACAGTTAATAAATATATGAAATTATTCGTTCGCCCC